>CACKRE030000297.1:69977-102144 GCA_902602495.3 Ectocarpus sp. CCAP 1310/34 | reverse complement strand
GCGGGCGGATCTGTTCTCCGCTCGCAGCAGCGCGCTCTTCGTCTCTAGCAGAGCTCATCCCGATGTGGCTTCCCTCGAGGGGCAAAATGTCTAGAGTGTTTGCGGCCTACGCCACTTATTTATCGGGTGAGACTGTTTNCAGCGGAGGGGGGAAAGTCGCGAGGTATGCTTTGCGTAGTGCCTGGAACGCTAAATGCACATCCTCTGTGATACCCACCTGCCCTACATACCTAATCATGCGCAGCATGTTTTTTGGTGCTAGCGCTTTGATGTATTTTGACCTGTAATTCTGACATGAAAAAATGCGGCGTAACCTCTCGTGTCAAAATTCTGAGGTCTCGTGTCAAAATTTCGTGCTCGTGTCAAAATTCCTGACACACGTGGGACCCATGTAATACTTCTTCGAGAGTGGTGAACGTATTTGTCGGTCTTGTTGTTTGTGCAGTCAGAAATTATAAAACTATTTAAGTTGTTGACCACAAGCGCACATTGCAAGAACGAACCTGTGAAGGGTCATCTACCGTAGAATAGCAACCCAAGAAGCAAGGCTGGGGCTGATAACGGCCGTTTTAAACGGACCGACTTTTTTGTCAAAATTTTCGACATTTGTCTTTCAAAAACTTGGAACCTGTGTGCAGTCATTTTAAACGTGTGACGTGGACTTGTGCAACTTGTGTCAAAAAAAATGACGCCGTCCGTGAGTTGTAGCGCTCACTTCGAGACAACACACACGACACAACACAAACCGCGGAAAACACGACATCATGGACACCGACATGGATATCACGACCACCCAGCGTGGCCGGCAGACCAAAACCCCGGCGAAATTCCAGCAGACGGGCTCTCTCGGTGCCGCCGTAGGCGGTGGAGGCTTGCTCTCCAGCAAGATAGTGCTGCTGCCTGGCATCTCGGGGAACACTCATGTTACCACGGGAGGCGCTGCCGCCACCAACACTCAGAGCGAGGGTGGAGCAGGCCGCCGGCGAGGGGTGGCAACCACTGCTCCTACCCCCCCGGGAAAAGGAAAAAACAAAGCGGCGGACGCGAAGCAACAACTGCAAGCCATCATGGCGGACCGCCGTTTTTCGGACGACACAGCAACAGCAGACAGCATCGTCAACGTTGGCAACAGCGACGATAGCAATAGCGACAGCGACAGATGACTCACACACAACCCTAGCTGACTTTCTACGGTGAGGGGCACTCGTGGTGCAGACGCAGCAGCCCTCGCGTGCCTCTGCAAGGGTACTTTGGAAAGTGCTCCAAATACTTTGAGAGGGTTGTCAAAAAGTTGGAACGAAGTGGAGCAAAGTTTTCGCGCCCAACTTCGTTCCAAATATTTTTGAAAAAAATGACAAACGCCTACATACAGGTTCCATTTTTTGACACTTTCGAAAATTTTGACAAAAAGTCGGTCCGTTTAAAACGGCCCTAACAAGTATGTGGCTGCTCCAAATATCGCGCCGATGCTGCTGTGTTCACTCTTTTCCACTCTTCGACATTCATTCTCTCGACATGCACCCTGAAGTCCATCATGGAATCCATGATTTGTGCCGACACCTGACGTCAAAGATGAAGTCGCCCATGTGAAGTCAGGGCTGCCTCGGCGAGCTAGAGGTCGTTATCGAGACCGGCGGAAGCCTCGCCAATATCCATCCCCGCCTGATTGTATCCCTTGCAGGATGAATTGATAAAGGTACACGTATGAACCATGTGAAATCACTCGACAGACAATCGGTGACTACGCTCGCGTCCTCGGCAAGCTGCAACGCACGCCATCGGAATAGCAAAAGGGCAAACTGCAGTGTAGACTTCGAGTGATCCTGACTTCTACGTAGAGGTTGAAAGAGCGTCTAGCCGCTATACTCGTGAAGATAGAGCATGCAAGTGTAGGGGCAATATTGATCGGGTCTGCAGTAGGTTGTGCATCATCAATAGGAAAACAGGGGGGGAACATCGCACCCCAAACTCGTTCAATTTTGCAGAAGAGCGGGGGGTGAGGCGAATCGGCGAAGCCATAACACCCAAAACAGGCAGTACCCATTGTATGTAGAACAAGAACGGCGAAGGGCTTCGAAACACGAATGAATCCCTGGGAATTGTGTACATCTTGGCATCTCAATAATGAATAATGACGCACTTTTTCTCATCGTAATACACCCGTAATCCTTCTTTCGACACCACAGGAAATTCCTCGAAACCACACCCTCTGTGCCCCTAGGGATCTCAGCTGTCGCGAAAGCTCCTGTTCATCCCCTAGTGACCAGTGGTTGCCGAGATATGGCGCAAACTAATTTCACCGCACCACCTCGGCGACGTCGTAAAATTGGCTCATGTACGACACCGTAAACACCTTCCGAAAACACGTCCAATAGGCACGAACCCAATTGAGTTGTTTTTCCACGGCCCTCGGTCGTTGCACAAGCCATCATCTGGCCTAAATCAAAATGTGGTTGGCGAGATACGCCAAAGAATGTCGCCGCAGCACCATCTCGGCGGTGTCGTAAAGCCCTTATTTACGACACCGCGCGAAACTTCCCGAAATCATCTCAAACGACCTCATAACCATTAATTCTGTGTCCCCGCGGCCACCGGCTGTCGCGCAAGTCGTGATTCCGCCGAAACCTATGTGTGGTTGCCGTTATTCATGCAGTCCTACATGCCTTTCTTAAGCCGACCGAACGAGGGCGCGGGGTGGATCGGCTACAATATCCACAGAGAAGTCGATCCCCATCGCTGCATGAAAACGGATGGGAAACCTGGTCACGTTGGCAAGCATTTTCGTCAGCACTTTAGCTAGCGCACAACACTTAGAGGTCCACAGGTGTTGTTGTGGAACGGCCCCGAATACCAAGACGTAAGTGTAAACCTCGGTGGTGGAAGGAGTGGGGGGCGCAAGCGAGGGTACCCCATGTTTCTTTCACCAGGAGACTTGTCGAGGGAACCGATATGCATCTGAAACTAAACTCTGCGTTCGGTCGTCGAATTGGGAGTGAAAATTGTGCAATAATTCTGTGACATACCAAAAGAGAATGGTATGGGTCGTTGAAGAATTCAAGCTCCTCGGAAACACGGTCTTCATGTTCTTGCCCATGACATATATTGGCAGGGCTTTCGGTGTCCCAAGTTCCGATGTGAAACCGAGTTCCGACTCCTTCCAAACATGCTGTCTCAAAGTCCAAACCCTACGTTGGAGCTTCATTCCTACGGTCCATGATGTCCCTAACGAGGGCTATACCTGTACCCGAAGTCCCGTTGTGACACAGAGTCCTGACTCCTTCGAAACATGTTACCCTAGGTGACAACTTCAGTCCTTAATTCTTGTCCATGGCATTCATATCGAGGGCTGTCTGTGCTCGAAGTCCCGGAGTGAAACCGGGTCCTGAGTCCGACACCAATATTTCGCTGGTTTGATCGAAGCAGGAGCATAACCTCGCAGGAGGTCACAACATATATTTCGCTGTTTGCTTCGAGGAGTCTTCCTCGTCGAGTGAACCGATAGGCGTCTGAACGCGAAAATCTGCATTTTCAGTACTTCAGTGTCACGACACTGAAAGAAATGGATGCAAAAAAATAGGCGAAACAAACATGACAATCCAAGGAAAAATGGTACCACGTCGGTGAAAAATTGGAACTCCACGGACACGGCCCTCTATCATCACTCTTTCCGTCCATGAAACTCGCAGCAGATCCGGCGGGATTCGGAAAAGTATCGTATCCTACACCAGCTGTGACAGGATAGGAAAGTAACATCTGTCATCCCACCTCCCGCTCCCGCGAAATCTCTCTTCTCCGAAACCTATGCATCGTCCGAAGAAGGTTCCGACCCGAACGCGATTGCTGACGTTGGTGCACAAAACAGGGGGTACCCTCGCTTGCGCCCCCCACTCCTACCGCCGCCACCGTGGTTGATGTTTACGTCTTGGTGGTAGGGTCCGTGCCACAACGCCTACGGACCTTTGGGTGTTGTTCGCTGGCCAAGGTGCCCACGACAATGCTTTCCAACGTGGGCTGGATTCCCACTCGTTTGTATGCAGCGCTCGTGTGGAATACTCTGTGGATAATGTAACCGATCCGCAATGGGCCCTCATTCGGTCGTCGTAAGCAAGGCAACATGTACATAGGACTACATGTATAGCGGCAAAGGCATGTTAGTTTCGCCCGAATGATGACTTGCGCGACAGCTGGGGGCCGCGGAAAAACAGAAAAATTGGTGTTGTGCCCGTTGGAGATGATTTCGGAAAGTTTCGCGCGGTGTCCAAAAAAAGGGCAAATTTACGACACCGCCGAGGTGGTGCTGCGGCCACATGGTTTGGGTGTCTCTCGGGAACCACACTTTGGTTTCGGCCAAGTGATGGCATGTGCGACAGCCGGGGGGCGGGGGAACACTGTTCATTTGGTTTCGTGCCTATTGGAGATCTTTTCGTAAAGGTATTTACGATGTCGTACATACCGCAGGTTGCAGAAGATATCACACCCCCTGGGCCGATTTTCAAAGCTTAATTACTCGGCTGGGAACGCAGTGACGGCTTCGAGAATGGCCGAGTTGGAAGCGTCTCGTTGAGAGCTTTCCGAACACGTATGGTTTGCTTTCGCCATCCTCTTCGTGGAGTAATCGAGCTCCGAAAATCGGTCCAAGGGGTGTGGTATGTCACGCAACCTACGTTGTTAACCCTCCTAGTACCCAGTCCCACCGCAAAAACAATCGCACATGTCTTTGCCAGCCATTGGTCGAGGGGCTACAGTCCCTTCAAATTATATGAGCTCCTTGCCACAAAAAGGGTGATTTGACTTCAGCATAAAAAATTGTCCCCAAAACCGTGGGGTTACTTTTCATACTGAAGTCAAGTCAGCAAATTTTTCCAGTACCAGACGATGTACAGTTTTACGACCTAGGGGGCAAGCGGAGTGGGATGGTGTACATACAGCAAGTCAGAGGCCCAGATCTCGGCAACCACCGGTCACGATGGGACGAACGAGAGCTTGCGCGACAACTGAGAGCCCTAGGGACACAGCGGATACGGTTTCGAAGCACTCGATGCTGTGTCACAAATAGCATTACCGTTTAGGCCGTTGTTTCATCCTTTTCTCATCAAGCTCCACCAAGGGGAGGAACCCGCATCAAACTGGTGCATGACATCAAGACCACGGCGAGTCCATCGCCGCCGCCTCTTTGATCACCTCGTCCAGAATCCGACCGTCCTCCTCGTTGAGATGCCATCCGCCTCTGCTGGCAGCGTCATCTACTTCGGGCAGGTTGCGTCGATAAGCGGCGCAAATGAGGTATACGTCTAGCTGGGCCCGACGCCTGTCGTGCATGAGCTCCTTCGCGCCCCTCTCTCCAAGGGCTAAGTGCTCCTCGGTCAGCTCTTCTTCTGCTCGAAGCAACTCCGGGTTCATCTGCGAAGCCAGCCATGGGAGCGACAGAGGCGGGCTCGTACGCTTGGAGGTCGGTTCAGTTCAGAGAGTACGCCAGCACAAAAGGCTTTCCAATGACTTCAGCGCGACATCGATGGCAGTTGCGCTACGTCTCCCTCGGACAGAGACTGCAGCAAATGCACGTTCGCGGACAATTTTAGGTAAAACTAGGACGCCGCGAATACCCCAAAAATCGGTGCGGTGCGAGCGGCGAGACATGGTGAGGCAAAGGGGGGAGCTGGGGGTTACAAAACAGGTCTCGAGAGAGTGTGACGATCCGTTCTCCCTATTCCCGGCCAACAGCGAACGTACCTCGCTCTCACCGCTAATGGATTAAGGTTTCGGGAACAAGGAGGTTTGAAAGACTCAACATTCATAATGTCACAAAAACGATTGTTCCGGTGAATGCATCTGCTACGGACGTTCGATTGGCGTTTCGTGTGGAAACCCCACGTTCCAGATCACAAAAACGATATGTGAACACCACTACGCACCTCGGGATCGTCGGGGAGGTGTGGATGGTCTGGTTCGTTGGCAGACGGCGAGGCCAGCCGCAGGAGGGGGTGCCCGAAGTCAGGGCTTTGGAGGTGCCGCTGCAGGATGGTCGCCTCGTCGGACATCCCTTCCTCCAAGCAGGCTATCGTCAGGGACACCAGCCCCGAGACCGTACGCACGTCTTGGGTCACGGCCCCTCCGCCGTCACCGCCGCTACTGCTGCCCTCTAATCCCCGAGAGGACGCGGCAGCGTCGGCGGAAGAAGACAGCTCGGCATCTACGCAGGCTCTCGCGTTCTCCGGAGGGTAAGACGCCGCCGCCGCGGGGACTTCTCCCGCTTTTGCGGTTCGGATAAGAGAATCGACCTGGGTTTTCAAAAGTGTTCATCGAAGGCAAAAGACACATCGTGAAGGAGAGTTGGGGAACAAATGGTAAAGGCTGCCACACGTGGGTATGCCGTTGAATCGGATTGGAATAGGGGGCAGAGGTTCAAAATATCAAGGTAACGACAATGATATCTAGTTTAAGGATAACGTTGCACACAACAGTGTGCGAGGCTAGACTACCCAAGGCCTTCGTACAAGGGCGTTCCGAGTTATTTCTGATAAGAGCATCCTCCAGATGGCGCTTCATGCGTACTCAGGTATGCAGCCTCTGCTCACATGTCCCTCGAAAATGTCGCCGCTCGGGTAGCAGATGGTGCCCATTCCCCCCTCCACCACCACCGGAGGATTGTCCATCTGCACGACATGGGCGATCAACAGCAGAAGCGCAAAGCAGGAGCTGGGAAAATTGCAGGGAGGCAATCTGCAGCCCAGCAAAGAGACTCGTGCGAAAAGAGGATGAAACGAATCAAACCATGTCTTGGGACGCACCTGTCTATTCGTCTCAGCCACAAGCTCTATCCAGCGAGGGCAGTGGAGCAGATCTCGGTCGTACACGTCGATCGGCCGACCCCTGAAGCCACGCACCGAAGAACGACGCGACGAAAACGAAGACGTAACGGGTCAGGTGGGATGGCATATCATGGGATGGCATATAATTGGCGTCAAGCAGAGGCAGGGATAGCATGGTTGTATGGCCAAGATAGTCGGCCGTAGGGACGAAAAAGGGCGTGAATTCTCGAGGGTTTATAACGGATGTTTGTTTTTTTTGTCTCCCATTATTGGACTCTGTCGTCTGCCCCTCTGGCCCCTATCCTCCACTTCTACCAGCTAGACGACCCAACCGGGGTCACATAGGAGGGGGGGGTTGGACCCCCTCCTGCGGTTCCTGCCTGAGATATTTTTATCGCGAGAAGGGTCGTTTATGTGAGGGTTAGAAGACCGGGAAGCAACGCAGACAGCGGCGCCGACCATGCAACATATGACGAAGGCACAGTGCAAAAAAAAATGTCAGCCACGCACCCTGGTACCAGGACACGAGAAGAGGCCGGGTGTCGCACCAAACAAAAAAAACAGTAAGCAACGTGTGACCCTGGATTTGTTTTTCGAGGTTGTGATCCTCAGTCGCCGCGCTCTCCCACGTCGCCCGAGTCAACCGCTATGTGGGACAAACCTGTTCCAAAGACGGTAGAGGACCATCGGCTTGTCCCCGTCCAGGTGGTAGTGCAGCCGATCCGCGGTCTGCAGCAGCCGGGCCTTCAGTCGGGAGGCGAGGTGGGCAGGGTATACGCTTCCGGAGCGGGAGGTGGAGCAGTCTAGCTCCAGAGCAGCAGTAGCCTCCTTCAGAAACACGCCCAGTGATTCTGTCGTCTCCCGCACGTCAGTGCAGGAATAGTAATCGGCAAAAACTCTTCGGACCTGCGAGTTTTATGCGCGGGCACAGAGCTGTTAGCAGAAAACTTGTGAAAAGCACGGAGGTAGCAAAGATCGAGGTTTCAAATAACAAGCGGGGACGGCGATAGCGAAAACCACAAAAACAACAGCAAGCAGCAGTAACACTTGGTATTATCGTTTTCTCATGTGTACTCCCGCGATTTCCCTCACGGCCAAATCGAGTCGCCTGATGCATCTTTCCTCCGCCTCTTCCGTCCCGCTGAAAACCGACGGTACCGAAACGGCACCAAGCCTTGCACATCGAGCCGCTTGTCCTGCCTCGCCTACACCGGTCGCCCTGTTGAACCAACCTCCTCGCTTCCCGCCTCCGCTCGGTCGCGGTCTGTGCCTCTGCCGCCGCCCCCGGCTTGTGCCGTCTGGTAGCGAAGTCTCACCTACCCCATGCCCTGCTGCTCCATCAGCCAAGCCTAGGACGGCAAAATTTGCTACTCGTCTGCGGGTACCCACACGGGGCCTTCCCGCATGCCTCGTCGCCGGTTGCGATCGCGAGCAAGGTCTGCACCCGAGGTGGTTGCTGCTAATGCTGTCGCTCAAGCAACGCGGTGTGGGCGCCGGTGCCGTGAAGGCGAAAGCAAGGCGCGAGGAGCATCTAGCCACGTCGCCCTTGGTTGCCGCAGCTGCCAGAAGTGAGACCAAGGCCGTTCCGAACGCATGATTTTTCATCCTGTTGTAGAGTATTGCAGGGAGGGTCGGTCGAAGATTAGAAAATTTCGAAACGCAGCAGAACAAACGCCGTCATGTCTCCCAACCGTAAAGTTGCCGGTGATGTCTACTGCAACCGTTCGACGTAACACCTCCGCCATTCCATTTCCCTCGGGTACAAAACACTGCTGTGCAAGGCGTGGGTTGCCTGTATGGTTGGGAAATGCTGCGCCCTCTTCTGACTAATTAAACAATCAAACTAGGCAAACTAACTAGGTCAGTCAAGTTGCCGCGTGTAGGGCCTGCTACAGGACGGACGAACACAATATCTACTACTTGTAATGAGCCGCGGAGCGAGCGAAGCGAACGACCTTTTTTCCCGTCATCCCCAGGAGGGAAAAAAAGGCTCCAAATACCGGCCTGAGTATCGCCGCGTGTTGCAGGGGCCCAAAGTTTGATTTCCGTGACGCATATTTATCGCACCTTTCGGACCAGAAAGAGACCGATGGGGCACCGTTTGACGAACTGTTCCCTTCTGAGCAAGAAGAAAAATTACGCGCTCTTCGTCACACCGGTTTGGTCGTGCTTCGGCTGCAGATGGCCGTGCTTCACAGGCATATGTGGCCCAATATCTTAGGAGATCGCATTCCCGCATGTCCAGGAGTTGTGGAGAGGTGAAATACCCGAGCTATCGGCGATTGCACACACACACAACACGCGGTAGAGTTCAAACCCCGGCAGGACAACACCACATCAGCAGAAGGAGAACCACAGGACGCTGATCCGAGACCAGCTATCGATGAAAACTACGAGGAGCCGGGCCTGTACGCCCTGTGCGCCGTGGGTTTATATATTCATGCGCCGTGTGTAACCTGGCGGGTGTTGTTGATGTTGAGTGGTGCAAAACCGACTGCTCCAAAAACAACAGTAGACCGATTATCATAAACGAACACACAACATCACACGCCTTCCCAAGTCCAGAGATCGCACCTGCCATCGAGAGAATCCGAAGAGGCGTAAGGGGCTACTACTACTGCTGCTGTGCGTTATCAGGATGGTTCCCCGCGGGATCGGTTCAGGTTGCATAACTTGCGCCGCGCTGCTGACTGTTTTCGAAATATCCGTGCCCTGTATGCTGTTACTGCTCGCATCAAAGTCATGACCATCAACGGCTTTGTTGTTAGTGGTGCTACGTACGTATGTAGTAATGTCCTGTGATGTATGATACGATATGTTGAGTAAATGTGCCTTTTAAGGACCACCCCCCCATTAAGGACCACTTTTTTTAAACGGGCATACCAGGCGCACAATTCGCCGCCCCCCCCCTTGTTTTTTGTTAATTTGATCAGCTTTCCGTTAGCTTTCGTTTGAGCACTTCAGCGTGCCGATCTGCGCACGCAGCCCCGAGCTACAGCAACGCGCCCACCAGCAGTCTCGATGCGGCGCATCTTCGCCCTCGTTGGCCTCCTGCTGCTAAGCATGGGTCGGTGTAGAGTGAGCGCGGAGGCTGCTGCGAAGGCCTGTGAAGCGGTCCGCAGCGGTAGCATGTCACGCAACGCTACTGCTGCTGCCTACGGGGTCAACAAGACGTCGCTCTCGCGGCGGCTGAGCGGTGAGTGTGCCATGGACGCGCGGGTGGGTCCCGGGACTGTCATGACCGCAGTGGAGGAGGATGCGCTTGAAGATATTCTGCTGTACGCTGGGCGGAACTATATTCCGCTCACCACCGCAGACCTCACGGAGCGTGTGAGACAGCTCTGCAACGACGGTCGACCGATCCCATGGACCCCTGACAATGGCCCGGGGAGGAGCTGGCTTGAGGGCTTCCTCGGACGGCACGAGCGCATCAGCCTTCGACTCGCCCGCATCTACGAGTCCAAGAGGGTGACCTCCGCGGAAGATGAACGTCTGCACAATTTCTACGACTTCTGGGGCTAGTTTCTCGACGAGCACCAGCCGGCGGCCGACCATGTCTGGAACACGGACGAGTCAGGTGAGCAGCACAGGGTAGTGGTGTGTCGGCAGTAGCTGCTGTGTGACGGATTGTGAGCTTGTTTCTACATTTGAGCTGCTGTGCACGGCGTGAAAAATAGGCAGACTTCTGCGGCTGCTGTATTAAAATCGAGTTTTCCCGCAGCGCGTGGTCTCCGCAAAGGACCACTGCTGCATGAACGCGCAATTGCTGTCGTGTACGCTGGCTACTATTTGGGATCCTTCTTCATGTCGGCAGCATGCACACACGTTGCTTCAAGAGCAGCTTCGCATGCTGATACACATGATTTTTGCGCAGCACACACACGAACTTGATGTGTGGGAAGGAGAAGCTTGTCGCGGTGCTGCTGCTTCTGCTGCTGCTGCTGCTGCTGCTGCTACACTACTAGCAGTGGCCCCTGTGTGGACTTTTTTCTTCTCGAGGCTCAAGACGAGAAGGCTGTTTTCTAGACTAGTGCGATGGCCCCAGCTGTGCAGCTGCGCCGGTACATGTTGCATGTGAGGACATCCCACCGTGTTCGCCGTCCTCTTCCCCGCCCGCTCCCTCACCCATTTTAGGCTGGACGTTGATGGTGCGTGAAAGCGCTATTGTCCCCTGTACTCTATCTCCTACTGCTTCTCCCTCCCTCCTACTCCCGCTTTGCCGCCGCAAATAATCATTGCAGGTGGCACCGTTCAAGGTACGCAGGGACAGCGGGTCGTGGCGGAACGGGGGCAGCCGGTGGTCGCCCAGATGCGCTCACCTCGCGAGAGAACTGCAAGATCATCACCATCAACGCCGCCGGCGCCGTGTTGGCCCCTACCATCATCTTCAAAGGGCAACGCTTCAACGGAGAGTGGGTCGCGGATCTCAACGGCCCGCCGGGTGCGTTTTACGACTGCACGGAGTCGTCCTCNGTTTCCAACGTGTTTTCTGCACCCTTCAGCGCGTTTTTGTCAAACGGCGTGTGATGGGGGGTTCACATGCGTGCAAAACGGTTGCCNGAGGGGCACTACCGCGGAAGCGGGACATGGCCGGCATGATCGGGCTAGCGAGGGGCCCGAGCTTTACGCCGGA
Organism: Ectocarpus sp. CCAP 1310/34; assembly: GCA_902602495.3. Classification (NCBI taxonomy): domain Eukaryota; class Phaeophyceae; order Ectocarpales; family Ectocarpaceae; genus Ectocarpus; species Ectocarpus sp. CCAP 1310/34. The sequence goes on along the minus strand of CACKRE030000297.1, from coordinate 90,702 downwards.
AATCAACCAAGCTCNGGGCTGGGCGTGTTTTTTTTTTTCGTTTCCAAAGTGTTTTCTGCAACCTTCAGCGCGTTTCTGTCAAATGGCGTGTGGCGGGGGGTTCACATGGGTGCAAAATGGTTGCTTAAACTCTTCGCAGCTTTCAGGCGGATTTTGCTGCCGTCCAAGTCAAAAAAGAGGGAAAAGTACCCATGTTTGCACAGCCATAACATCGTCTGTAGGCTCTCGTTTGTCGTATTTTTTTTTTGTGACTTCGAATAGGATGCGCACGAGTGCNGGGGCGGGCCTGTGGCCGGTGGACAGGGAGCAGGCACTCAGCCGGCTGCTACGCCCGAAGAGGAAGGTGACGGAAACCGACCGTCCTCCCCTGGAGGACGTCCCCATCGCTNGTTTCTGTCAAACGGCGTGTGGCGGGGGGTTCATATGGGTGCAAAATGGTTGCTTAAACTCTTCGCAGCTTTCAGGCGGATTTTGCTGCCGTCCAAGTCAAAAAAGAGGGAAAAGTACCCATGTTTGCACAGCCATAACATCGTCTGTAGGCTCTCGTTTGTCGTATTTTTTTTTTGTGACTTCGAATAGGATGCGCACGAGTGCTTCGTGCATCAGAATACGACGGTTGAAGCGTTTCATGGCAAAATAACGCGCATTGTCCCCCGAAAGGTNGCCCAACAAAAACAAACGTCCCAAGGGCCCGCCCAAGCGGGCGAACTTGGCCCGTCCAGAGGGAAACCTCTTCTCTGCGCCGGAGTGGGTGGCTGAGCAGGAGAAGAAAGACCGCGAGATCCAGGCTGCCGGGCCGGTAAGGCGGCAAATANAAAAAGAGGGAAAAGTACCCATGTTTGCACAGCCATAACATCGTCTGTAGGCTCTCGTTTGTCGTATTTTTTTTTTGTGACTTCGAATAGGATGCGCACGAGTGCTTCGTGCATCAGAATACGACGGTTGAAGCGTTTCATGGCAAAATAACGCGCATTGTCCCCCGAAAGGTGGTATTTTCCGCCCCCGGTAATGGAGCCGAAAAACCGGGGATACAGGCATTTTGTCCCCGGGTGTGGACCGATTTTTTTTTGTTTGTTATAATGGAATCTACATTATATTACCAGCTCGTGTGCCAAAGTTCAGGTCTTAAAACGCTTTAGAACCTGCGTAATCGGCCACTACCCGAAAGTGGTCCCTAACAGGGGCACCGTCATTTTCCCGCATATTTTTCTGGAACATGAGGTATAGTTCGAGGGCTATTGCTCATCGCCACTTGACGTTTTCTCAAAAAACACCTTTGGGCTAGTAGGGTGTGCTCTAAGCTACCATCCGATACCCCAACCTCTTCATAAATCATCGTTACGCCAGAGAATGAGCTGCCTGAGTGGGGGGGGGCTCAGGTGGTCCTGAATTGGCACATTTACTCTAGACTGCTTGCTTTCACTCGACGGATGTGGCGGGCAAGTTGTGAGTCTGACGCAATGTTTGCCATCTGTCTTGCCACAATTCCTATGTCTACGCTGCTGGTCGTGCTCCTCGACGGTGTGATGTGTGATGCGCTCGCCGCCAGGTGCATGCCGCATGCGTGCCTCCCTGATGTGCGTCTTTGCGTCCGCACAGCGGGAAGACTTCACATTTTGTTTCTTCGTGGGTGTGTGCATGTGCATCAACGGAAAAGACAACCGCATGTATCGTGTAAAGTGCCAAATTTCGAAGGGGGCCGCACACACAACCATCGTGGTCACCGTCGCACCCCTGCAGCCTGTTCCTCTGGTGTACGCATAGCTGCACCACAAGCGATTCACGCTGCTGGGCGTCGGGATTCGTGCACCATCAGCATCGCAGACAAGACTGCTGCAAGGTATTGAGTCGCTACCCAGCGGCTCATTACCCCGCCCTATCTAGTAGCTTGATAGGTGCAGGACTTCCAAGCTGGTGAAATATTGTTTTTTACATGCATACAACCCTTTCCCATGCAAAATGACGTGGTTCCATCCCAAGAACTGATGAGGGAACTCTTGGACAGCATAATCAGCATCGTACCGACTGTTTCACGCATTGGTCTTGGAATGGTCGGCTGGCTGCTGAGGAAGGGGCGCAGACAGGAGACACATGTAAAAACAATGCTAGGCCACACTTAGCGAAAGGGCTCCGGCAGCGAAGGCGTTTGGTGCCAGCCCTACATGACAAGAGGAAACTGATCAATGCCCATCGTGACGGAGCAATCGCCTCGAGGGCGTAAGCACCAGTAGAACCCATGCCGCCTAGCATGCATGTAAGCCCTGCTGCGTGTGGCACAGAACGAGGCTCGAGCAACCAATCTGAAGTGAAGGAAGCCCCGCCGAGCGGAGAAGAGACCGGAACAGATGTGCTAAACTACTTACAGTCATGTCTCCCATGTATAAGAGGGTACTTTTCAAGAGGGGGGCTTCGATATAAGAGGGTCTTTTCAGAGAATTGATCCGCTGTAAGTAAGTTCGGTACCCCCTTAGACTGATTCTTACACACCTGATTTCCTTTCCCAGGAAAACTCACTTTTCAGGATGGACAGAAATCCGGCTAGAAAAAAGTCCGGCCGTTCTTACAGTGAGCCGGATGAGGCGAATGGTTGGGGGGTGGGTGTGGATCAACCCAGACGACATTATTATCGAGTGCGACCTGAGTTTTTGGCGTATCGCTCCCATCAAGGGCTCCCAGCAACCCTACGCTGAAGGACTTGCTATTCTGAACGCTGCCTGCTGATGGTCGCTCGGCACGCGTGCGTCACATAACACCAAGCATGGAGAAGCCGAAACAGGCCAGACCGCCACGAGACAACTAAAAGAGCCGCTTTTCGTCAGAGGGGGGAGAACACCGTAACTGATTCCTCGCTCCCTAGGCCACCGATCGAAGCCAAACCGGTCAGGGCGTGCTCTCTGTTCCTTGCTCTCTGCCGGAGTTGATTTGCTCAGCAGCTCGTTGATCCATTCATTCGAAATCATCGTGCGTGTACACAAGCTGTCTGCTGAAAATTGTTTCCAGGCCTGCAACACATCACCCTATTCTCAAGTGAAGCAGACCAGAAAAAATCACCGTTCGAAAAAGCAACGGGCACCACGCGCATGCCTCTCTCCGTCGATCGAGAGTATACGCTGCCGAGCAAATCCACCCCGGCAGAGAGCAAGGAACAGAGAGCACGCCCTGACCGGTCTGGCTTCGATCGGCGGCTTAGGGAGCGAGAAATCAGTTGCGCTGTCCTCCCCTCTTTGACGAAAAGCGGCTCTATTAGTTGTCTCGTGTCGGTTTGGCCTGTTTCGGCGTCTCCATGCTTGGTGTTATGCGATATGTTTTTTTTACGCAAGCGTGCCGAGCGACCATCACAGCCAGCGTTCAGAATAGCAAGCCCTTCAGCGTAGGGTTGCTGGGGGCCCTTGATGGGAGCGATACGCCAAAAACTCAGGTCGCACTCGATGATTATGTCGTCTGGGTTCACCCAGCGGTGAACTTTTAGGGATGAGAAATCTGGGTGGGCACCATCCTGATTTCTTCCAAAGTTTTCGGGTGGAGGACACCCAACAAGCTGAACCCGGATTTTGTCGACTCAAAAAATGAAGAATCTGGCTGTATTAGAAGCCGGTTTTCTGCCCGTCCCGAAAATTGAAGCTTTTTGGGAAAGGAATCCAGGTGTGAAAGAATCAGCCTTATCTTCCGGTAATTCAGGGGGCTCATATATAGACTAAATATGTATATTTTTTTATCCCATTATTGGACTCTGTCGTCTGCCCTTTGGCCCCCACTAGTAGTAGCTAGACGACCCATCCGGGGTCACATAGGAGGGGGGGGCTGAACCCCCTCCTGCGGTTCCTGCCTGAGATATTTTTATCGCGAGAAGGGTAGTAAATGTACCAATTAAGAGACACTTAAGCCACCCTCCGCTCAAACAGCTCGTTCTTGACTATTAGGACGAATATCATTGATGTCGAGGTATCGTAGGATAGCTAACATCACAGGCTACCTCCCAAAAAAAACAGAACAAAAAATCATAAGTGCTGGGAAGATATGGCTCCTGTAATACCCCTACTTGTTCCGGGATAATACGGTGGAAAACACCCCCGCCCTCGTTGAGAGACACTTTAAAGATGTGGTGATTGCGCGAGATATAAAGCGTTTCAAGACGATTTTTTTCGTACACGCTTTGCTTGAGCTCATGTCCACGTAGAAAAAAAAATTGGGATCGATCCAGCCAGTTTTCGTTAATCCTGTTTGCCTCGTATATGTGAGTGGTTCGCTCCGACAACGCCGGGTGCCTCGCCATGAAGCCGTCAAGCCAGCTGCGCCCCGGGCCTTTATCTGGGTCCCAGGGCACCGGGCCTCCGTCGAGGCAGAGCACTCGCACCGCGTCTATGAGCTGCTGCCGACCGAAACTCAGAAAGTGTCGAGAAGCGTAGATCATCGCATCTTCCACCGCATCTTCTTCCGCCTTCCTCAGCACAGTCTCGGGGCCAACCTTCGCATCCATGGCCATAGCACCGCTCGAACGTCGCGAGAGCGCGTCCTTGTTCACCCCGTAGGCCTTGGCAGCAGCGCTGAGAGACAACTGACCACTGCGGACTGCATCGCAAGCCTTCTGCGCCTGTTGTGGGTCTACTCTTGCGCGGCCCATGCTCGCAATGCTTAGCAACAGACCCGCCACAGGGATGATAATGATCCGCATCACGGGTGTGGGAGGGCGTGTTGCTGTATCTCGTGGGAGCGTGACCCGATCGGGACGCTGAAGTGCTCAAACGAAAGCTAACGGAACGCTTGAAAATACGAAAAAAAAATCAGGAGACCCCGCGGATTGTGCGCGGAGATATGTGCACTTGAAAAAATGTGTCGCTTAATGGGGGGTGTCTCTTAATTGGTATATTTATCCCTTCCCTCGCGACTTATGAAGTCGATCAAGTTTCCTAGCAACGAGCTTTGCAGCGCATCGCTTCCAACTAAAACCAGGAATCATTGTGGGAATACAGCTCAATGTGCCGGGACTCGAACCCATGACCTGGCTCGTAATGGGCTGCGAGGGCACCCACTAGACCACAGGGGGGGGCCAGGGTCGAGGGATTTTTTGTCCTGTGGGCTCCGGCACCCGCGAATATCGGAGCCGCCACTCACCGCTGTAGCAGCAATGGACCGTCTGGTGTACTTGCAACCATGGGACGCTTCGGAAAAGCAGCTGATTACCAACAGCAGTCACGCCTAAGGTAGAAAGGTCCCGTAGAACCGCACCATGCTCCGTCTACAACTCTGTTTGAACATCGGGAGACCTTGCACACATGATTCCGCCGCTTGTTGTGAACGCATGCATTGCGCTCATGATCGCAACCATTTACGGGCCTTGGTAAGACCATATCTATCGATGCATACATGTTATCGTTTGCAAAAGCGGCAGCTTGGCAGGCTTCCACAAACCCACTGCACCCGTTAGGGTTTGTGCTGCGGCGATATGTGTTTGGTGTGAGCCTCTGCAGGCTGGTATATACAGCAGTTGCTGCTCCTCGGCCCTCTGCAACACAAGCGACACAAATGGTCCGAACGTGCAACCCACCTAAAATCTCTTCACAGCAGCCACCAGGAGACTTCTTGGGCTAGATGTCTCGTAAAGCCCAGCTGGTAGCAGGATCAGACTTCTCTGAGTATTCATAGACTGGTGGATGGCCAGAGCAGCTGCTGCTGTGGTGCTTGATGGTGCGGCACTCCCGAGCCAGTGTTATTTGGTTTATAATTTTTTTTTTTTTTTATTGGTCCTTGCTCCGTCAGTACGAGACGCCCACCGCGCGGTTGGTGTCGCAGAAGAGACGATCCGCTAGAAGGTGCACTGCTGAAGGGTAGAGGAGAAGAAACGACGCGAATCGGTCCACAAGGCCCGACGTAACACTGGTCAAGGCGGCTAAACAGGTACGCCGGGCACTCGCAGATGGTATCCTGTTTTCTTTTTGACCCCCCCTCAAAAGCCCCCTGGGCAGCAGGCTGCATGCCACAGCAGGCTGCGTGTTCACAGAGCCGTAGGAGCCTCGTCGTCGCCAACAGGCATAATCGAACCTCGGTATACTGTTGTCACACTCACACTTGAGGTGCTGGTGCAAGTTTTGGGCGTTCGGTAGCTATCTGTGCTTCAAACCGAAGCTACCTCGCAAGAGGGCCTCAGCAGGGCTTCAACACGCGGAGCATCTCGGTGCAGTCGGTGCAGCAGCGGCACCAGGCCCAGGTTTGCCTTACGAGGAGAATCTTGCGGTCTCAGCGGGTGCGTCGTATAGGTCAGGGTCTGTACTTGCTCAGGCTGAAACAGCATCGAGGATTACCAATTGTAGACGCCAATACCGGCGATTCGGCCAGCAGCTATATACCGCCATTTTCAACGGTTTTTTCGGTTTTTCCAGGATGGTCCGGCAGCGCCGCGCCTCGTGTGGCAAAGTGGTGCACGGCAAAGAACCGGCAGCGGCAGGGGAGCTTCGGCGATGCTTCGCATGTGACCGCCCCGGTAGCCGCGACGGGTGCTCGACCAATTGGCAGCACGTGGTGGACTCCGAATACTGGGCGGAGCTGGGCGAGTGGTCTGCAACGGTAGGGGAAGGGTGGACTCATGAGCGCGACCTTGTAGGAGACCCTCTCAAGGCGGGAGAGTGCATCTGTCGCCGCGCCGACTGTGTGGTTAATTTGTACCAAAGGTACAAGGGGAGGCGCCAGAGGGAAGAGAAAGGAGCTTTGCACACCATGGTGATTGGGCAGCGGTCGCCGATGGGCAGGTACCCGTCGACGGGCTCCCAGGTATGACACCGCAGAAACACCACCTTTAGTGCGGCGGTGTAGGTGACTCATGCGTCCTGTCATATGCATCGATCTGGGCGAACTCTAGAACGTTGAAATTGTAGGAAGACGCGACAACGTTGACCCCCGTGAAAACTTTCACCCCGTTCTATTTTTTCTGGTCAAGTTATCCTTTCTACGTTCCCACGTGACTACGTAGATATGTATGTGAGTTTCTGGGATCGCGACCGTCACCATGTGCTGTTGATGGTGTAGTATTCTACCGAGTGGTGGACGTCCCATCTCTCAACCTTGCATCGGTAGCCCTCGCCTTACTCCTTATTTCTCGAGTGGCATTGTTCCCTTTTCCTTTGTTTTGGTTCTCACATAAGAAAATGGTAAGTAAGAGGATGCTGTGGTCGTGCATCGTTGTCTGTCCTGCCCGTGTTGGTCGAAGAGTCTCGTGGCAGGAGAGAGGGAGTCGACCCCACCCCCACAAGTCAACGGCAAAAGATATGTAGAGCGCCCGCGAGGAGGGTGGAAACAAACATATTTATGCTGCCAGCATGCCAGCATACTCCCTCTGCCAGGTAACACCTAACAAAATGAAGAAATATTAAGTACGAACGATTTTGCTTTCGCAATTTTCAGGTGCGAGCTCTTCTGGAACACATGGATCTGCAAGGCAGCGTACTGGATTGTTGTGGCTCGGCCCAAGACGCAGTGAAGACGGTCCTGAGTTCACACGGTCTCCGTGTCGCCACGAACGACTTGAATGGGTGGTATGTGTGTTGTGTGTCTCAGACCGACTTCGATGTCACCAAGCACTGCGGTTTTTTTCAGTGTTTGATTTCGAGATTTTGGCGTAAAGTTCGTATGCATAGGCTATGCTCAAACACACACGTAGCAATGTTTACCTGGCCGCGAATCAAATGGCGAATGTAATGCTTCACCACATGCATTTTTGCCGGCGCTCGTTTTTTTTTTTGCCCCCCTCCCCTTAGCTTGGTGGCCGATACCCACCTGGACGCCGCCACAGACGCTTTTGTCGAGGCGTACGTCGAGGACACGCGGCGTCCGGACTGGGTCGTGACGAGCCCACCCTACAAGAACGCCACCACCATTTTGAAACAGGCGATGCGGGTCGGTCGTATGGGAGTGGCCTTCAAGCTGAGGTTGACGTTTCTGGAGCCCACCAAAACCAGAGGGCGGTGGCTAAAGGAAAACGCGCCTGACCGGATAGTGGTGCTCCCGCGCGCTACGTACCGCGGAAGAGCGTGTAGCTCTACTGAGGCATGGTTTATATGGGAGACGGGGCGGGGGGGGGTAGGAGGCCGCGGGCCTGCTGTTTGCTTCTCGTTGCCTGACGGAGCTCTCTAGAGTAGACGTGCTTGTGTGAAGTTGCATAGCACTATGGTATTATTGGCATAGCAGTATATGTATGCTGGGTAAGTTGAATGGAAGTCTGCATGTTTGCTTCCCCGGGGCTACTACCGACGCCCCGCCTGTCCGCCCTGACGTGTTGGTGGTCCCTGTTGTTTTTTGGGGGGGGAAAGACGTCCGACGTTTGAAATAATTTTGGGCTGGAGAACCATGGCACAGCAGCTGACCCTGTTTTTCCTTGTGTACCTGCATGCACATGATGGATGGCCATGCCTATGTGTGCGCTATACGTGTGCGACTCGTGGCCCACAAGGCAGACATTGTTCTGGAAATGCACCGCAAATGAACTACTATGTTTGCTACATCGGGTTAAAATTTGCCCATGGAGCGTTGAAAAAAAAAAGGTCGCAGCCCACCCGCCGTTGTATTGTAACGTACCATCTTTAGTTCTCTGCCAAAAAAAACTGTACTGCTGCTGTATACCCCCCCCCCAACAAAAAAAAAACGCGTGCACATGTCTTGAACCTGGTACCACACCCTAGAAAAAAAAAGACTCGGTATGCACCAAAGTGTTGACCTCGAGTGTACGAAACACGCACGCATACATGTGCGCCAAGAAAAAAAAAATACGTGCACTGTGTGTTGAACACACGCACGCATAGAAGTGCGCCCAAAAAAATCCGCGTGCACATGTCTTGAACCTGGCACCACTCCTAACAAAAAAAATGACTCAGGATGCACCAAAGTGTTGACCTCGAGTGTACGACACACGCACGCATACATGTGCGCCCAACAAAAAAGACGTGCACTGTGTTGAACCTGGCACCACACACAACAAAAAAAAAGACACACACACCAAAGTGTTGACTTCGACTACACAAACCCATGTGTGCCCAAAAAAAAAACTGGACTGTTTTGAACCTGGCACCACACACAAAAAAAAAAAGACGCAGACACCGAAGTGTAGACTTCGACTGTACCACACACACGCAATTGTGCTGCGTAGCAAACCCACATGGCCGAAAACCACTTGTGGCAATTCTCATTTCTACGAGGAGAACACAACAGCCGAATGCAGCTGCACTCCGTTACGGTAGATCTTCGTGGGTCACGCAATGGGTTCCACCATTCACCTGCGAGAATAATATCGGACCGAGACACCGAAAAGTCGGGAAGGGGAATCTTCGCGTAAGCTGTTTTGCGGAAAAAACGCCTAACGAAACCCGGGCTAATGCCATGGTATCCCTGACAATGCTGGGGGGGACGCATAAGGCGCCAAAAAAAATGCGGGCTACCCGTTGTATTTTCGAAGTGTTGTTGGTGCAATATACCGTTTTTTGTTGTTGGAGGGGAGGCATATGATGAACCGGGCTGTGTTTTCTGCGCATGGCACACAGAAAGCCTCTCCTACGATATGTGCTAAATTTAATTGTCGCAAGGCACAAGCCGTTAAACTAACGGCGTTATATTGACGGTCGGATACCAACGCACATAACTAAGGCTCGTCGTCCACCAGCAAGTCTCCGTCGAGGTCGATCCCGATATCATCCATACCGTCAAGCGAATCGTCGTCTCCTTCGCTGTCCTGCGAGCCTTCCTCCCAAACGTCGTCGTAGTTATCTAGGAAATCGATCAATGCGCCAGGAGAAGTTGCTCGGTAGTACCTCGTATCATTTTTCGGGAATACATTTTACCAAGTAGGCGATGACGTCTCTCCCGTCCCCACTATACTACTGTGTTGTCTTGGAAAGGATGATCAGTCAGGTAAATTCGGCGGGATTCAGCTGCTCAAACATGCAAAGTACAAGTATGAAGAAGAAACCTTACGACAGTGTTGTGGTATGCGGGTGCTTGGGTGGCCCCTGAGGGGTAGCCAACATCAACAAAGTAGAATGTATATCTCGGCGCCGTCAACAATGCACAAGCGCAGCCGCTCACCCAAGCGACGCTGTGACTCCGATCCACCCTCCTCGCCGGGATTCCCAACATCTCCCCCTTCTTCCTCGGGTGTTTCCTCATCATCGTTTCCCACTGCTCCCGCGGGTGGGGTCGGACCCCCTGACTCCGACCCATCTTCCTCGCTGGGAAGCCTAACCTCCGCCCCCTCCTCATCGTGTGTTTCCCCCTCATCCCGTCCCACTGCTCCTGCCTGTCGGGCCGCCTCAGCGCGAGCTCCCACGTCTGACGTAAGTCCTCCCTGGGGATTCTCTCCCCCCCCCCCCCCTTGTGCGGGCGGCTCCCACCCTCCGTCAGCTGCATCGTCCTGATTCCGCGCTCCATGCCCCGTAGCCCCGTCTCCCGCCGGAGTCCGCGCACCCCCCAAAGCATCCCTAAGGAAGGCGTCGTATGCCAAACCTGCGCATAGATTTCGATGTACCGGTTGGTTGCACTACACGGTAGTGTAAAGACTCGTTAACATGATACCTTCCCTCCACCAAAAGAAAGGTATTTCAGTTATTATGAGTGGAATGAGGTACCGTGGAAAGCACTGGGCCATATCAGCCGCATTTTTCACTGCCGACTATCACAATAAAGCGTCGACGTATGTATGCTTATCCTGCGGAACTCTTCTTCTCGCAGAGAGGCGGACAAGGAGCGCGTTCATGATGTGTCATGAGCACAGCGTGATGTGCGGCGAGACTGCCGTGACTGTCTAGCTGCGGCGCGTTTTTCAAGGTCACTTCTAGTCACTTCGGCGATGTCCTCACCATTAGCCTTGCAGAACAGGCTACGCCGAAAACCTTGGCAATGTCAGTAGCCACGTACCTGATCCACCCAGCCGTGGTGCTCTTGCCTAGGATTATCCCCTCCTAGATAAGCTTTCCACCTCTCCGTCAGGCCTCTCGCCAGTTGGATACTGACGCCCAGTGATTAAGGCTTCGGGAGGAGGCGTGTTTTGTGTATAAGTTCTGCGCGCCAGCGGCGCATAAAAAAAAAAATTTCCTAAACCAAATAACACTGGAGCACGTCAGAGCACGTCTCCCGGGGGCTCCGTGGATGGGAATGCAGGGGTAGGTGTGCAGGTGCATCTAGGGAAACCAGTGAGGACGCGGCGGCGGTGCCCTTGGTCAGACACATGACGTGTGATAGCGTGTGCAGTTGTTGCAGAGAGCGAAGAGAGAGCTCATCAAACACGAGCCATAGACACACCATTACATGAGCACATACGAATATGAATCGGTGAAGGAAACAAGACGGGGGAGAGGGAAGCTGATATTGAACGAGTGCATGTAACGAACGTACCTACCGCAGAGACGCAGAGACTGATGATGGCAGAAGAAGTTTGCGATGAATCGTGTTGTGTTGCTAGCGGCGTGCATAGGGCAGTGTATATACAAAAAGGTTCAGCTATCCCGGTTACTTCGAACGGTCAGCGCGGAAATATCCCATGTCTGTAGAAACAATAACAATAGAAGGATGGCGACTGCAGCACTGCTGATGCGGCGAAAGAGGCGCTGAGAAGGCGGAGTTCTGTATCCAGCACGCTCCATGTTAGGAGAGAGATTGCTCGGAGATATGTGCACTACCATGCATGAATATGAAGGCCAAATACTTCCCTCTTTGCGCGAAGGAGGAGGGCGCTTGACGTTCGTATGCAGCAACGTTGAATCTTTCTCGGGGTCATCGCCCGTCGTATTCATAATATGGGACCTCTTGAGGACAGCAAGAAGAAAGACCGAGTTCTCGTGCTTCTTCTCCTGCCCGGAAATGTGTTCCCGTTGTTACGTGTAGACGGTAGGTTGGCGTGGCACTTCTCGGGGTCAGGGCAATGCGAAGGTGTACCGATTCAGGTAAAAGTCAATCGACAGATGCCCTGCGAATCGGGTCCTCCTTAACACCCACGGAATTTACCCTCAACTGGGAACCTCTTGTGGCCAGGATGGGTAATTCGATGGAAGTGTTACAAGGTTCTTTGTAGGATCGACTCCAAGAGGTGTTCTCAGGACTGACGCACATTGTGTCCTTGGGGAAATATCCAAGTCAGGAGCAAAAGTGTGCACCCAAGGAGATTCGAACCAGTATCCTGCCGCTAACGCCATATGCGAAGGTGTACCGATTCAGGTAAAAGTCAATCGACAGATAGATACCCTGCGAATCGGGTCCTCCTTAACAGCAAGGGGTAAGGTATGTGGTGCATACGTTTCTGATACGGAGACCACCGTGGAGATCACCATGGAGACCACCATGGAGACCAACCAACAACAAGTAAGTGGTAGCACTCATCATACCCTGGGGGGCTTGGGGGATGGTGTTGCTCTTGAGCGTGCATCTGTAGGGGATCGTGTGATAATGGCTGGGTGCGACAGGCCGCGTGAAAACCCTGTTGAGAAACACAATGACCACTCCACCACTAGTCAGCGCTGACTTGTGGTCTACGTAGTGGTCATCGTGCGTCTCAGCAAAAGTTCATGCCTGTTTCCGGTCTGTGGCTTTGCAGCCACGAACACGTCCCCCCAGCGTTGCCATCCCTGTGATCGGTGCTGTCGTGCCCGGATATCGCTATCGGTACAAGAGGTACATCGGCTATTTTTTCAAGTTTATTTCACCAGACTTATTTTTCCTCATCAATTCGGGTGCAAAGAAATTTCTGGTCGAGGGGAGATTAAAACCCCGGACATCAGCTTTTGTGTGTCTCAACAACCCCGCTTTGCCACCACGCATGCTCGGAAAAGGTTCGGTAGTGTGTTCTCTTGTCAGCAGCGGGCGTAGCCGAGGCAGCAAGTCTTACAGTGAACGTCGATCCGAAGGTGGCGTACTGTTCAACGCGCTTCGTGGTGGCGTCCACATATAGTCTTTAGTCTCGTCTGTTCATGTAAAAAAATATCAATAATAGACTATAATAGTCTATACTCCGTATTTCTGTAGACTAGTCTACAGTATTTGAACGAAAGTTGATTAGACCATTTCTTTATAGCAGCCGTCCCGTCAAGAGCAACGACGTCATCGATAGAAGGGAAACACCGTGATCCCACCGGTATCGGTCGTGGATACATCGCACATGGTTACAATACCACGCTGCTGGTGAACAGATTTGCAGCCACACAAGAGTCATCAGGGAAGGCACCGCCCGGAATATAACCAGCGATGATTGGAGGTGCGGTGGATATGGATGAGACTGTTCAATCAAAACGTTTGGGCGAGCTACAGCAATACTACTGTACGTGCATACAGCAGTGACAAAGGCACGCTCATTTTTTCATTCATGATTGATGATTCTCTTCTGCGTTCGGCGTAGCCAGTGTTCGTGTGTTTGGATACGGACTGGTAGATCTGCCGACAACAACGGGAACACGCAAATAGGAGCATAGGTAAACCATGACGGTTACTATGCGGTGGAACCTATGCGGTGGAACCTCTCGAGCTCTCTCAAGCTTATCGGGACCTCACTCTTCCTCCGCTCCCCTTTCGCGTGCTTAATACAAAAATATAAAAAAAAATCTCCCCCTTCCAAGTAAAGGACATACAAACGTACGAATACACTAGTGTTACATCCCTCTAGGGAGTCCATTAGGAAATGGCGGACCGCGTAGCCGGGGAAAATATCCCTGGCGGACCGTCGGAGGGAGACCAGAGCTCGGCAGAGCTCACGAGCCTCAAAGCGGATGTAGGCTCGCTCGCAGAGCAGATCAGCAAGTTGACGCTACTGGTAGGCGAGCTAACACGGAAGGAGGAGGAGCCCAGCGACGCCAGAGGGAGCGACGCTGGCCGCGGTGACGCTAGAGAGCGCAGACTGGGAGCGCGCAGGACGACACGTACCTGCGCGAACGTTTCGGAGACTCTGGTCCGGAAGGACGACACAGCGGCGAAGCAGGGGGCTATGTCCCCCAAGAGGTGAAAGTAGCCGCTGCTCACAATCCAGGTGGTTTTAGTAGCACCATAGGAGGTGGTGCTGCTGCTGGCTTTGCCGGCGGCTTCGGTATTCCTGTCGGGAGTGCAGGATACCAGAGCTTGAGGTACTCCTCACCCCCGTTTGACGGGAAAGCACAAAAAAACAAATCATGGCTTCAGGATTTCGGCCTGGTAGCAAATGGAGCAAACCTGTTGGACCACCTTCAGGAGGGGACAGTGGAGATCCCCGTGAATAGCGGACGAAGCAAGTCGTCATTGTGCCAACAACACCCAGCCGAGCAAGCTGAGCTCGCGTTTCACGCGTGGAATTTTCTGAACCACGCTCTCATCAAAGAGGACGATAAAAAGACGATGAAAAGGGCAGATACGCCCCAGGGGCCCATCCGGGAGTTAAATGGAATGTACGACCCGGAATCAGCAATGCAACCGGTTGACGATGTGGATGCGTTCATGACATTTACGGTCCCCACGAATAAGAACCCACAACTTGTTCTCCGCGACATGCTAGCACCTGGTGAACGACTTAACCAAGAAGGGCTAGGTATCAAAGAAGGATTTGTTCTCCACCGCTTTGTGTCCGCCCTTTCGGATGAGTACCCTATGACGAAGCATGCCCTGCGACGAACAAAAAAGCTGACCAAGGAGCAAGTGATGAGAGAGACCGCAATCGATTACAAAGCGATCCTGGAGAAACAAAAGAAACGCAACGGCGCACGAGGCGCCGAAAGGGCCAACATCTCCGACGGCGGCGGCCGGAAGGGGCAGTCGTCGAGCCGTGGCCGCGGTCGTGGCGGCCGAGGTCGTGGAGGCGGCCGCAACGGTGGCCGCGGCGGTCGCAGCGGTGGCCGCGGCGGCGGCAGCGGTGGCCGCGGCGGCGGCAGCGGTGGCCGCGGCGGCGGCGTCGAGGAGAGCAAGGGAGATGGAAGTGGAGGAGCAGGCGGCGGCGGCAGCGGCGGGGGCACGAGGTTCCCTGGCCAGTGCTACCAGTGCGGTCACGTCGGGCACCAGATTGCTGACTGCACCACCGAGGAGAGGGACTTCATTCCGCGTTGCGGGATGCGCAGGGTGGGGTCACAAGAAAGACAAATGCGCTACGGAGGAGGCTGTCCTGGCTCAAGTCGTGAGCTACGTGAGCGACGACGACTCCGCCACTGACCAGGCATTCTGTACCGTGGCACAACCCCCAGGCGAGTGTGGTATCGTTGATCTTGGTCTAGTGGGTGTTGAGGAACTTGGCCAGGATGTCATGCAGTACGTGGCTGACACGGCAGTCACGTGCTCCATGTTCCGATGTGCGAATGCCTTCGTGAACTACCGTGAGTGTAACGGTTGGGTGCGGGGAATTGGTGGTGACAAAGCCCATGTTCCCCTCCTAGGATACGGAGACGTGGTCGTAGTCCTCACGTCGGAAGGTGGTTGGGTGCCTGTACCCATTCCGAATGCAGCTCATGTACCCGAAGCCCCCTACAACCTCCTTTCTCTTACCACGTTGGCCGAGGAAGGCCACAAGTACTCGGGGCAGAAAGGGGGCCTCACGTTGACCACGAAAGCCGGAGGGGGGGGGAGGGGAGGATGCACTCATAGTCGTGCATGCCGTCGTCGTTAGACCATTGATCTCGCATCCCTACAAAGCCGGGACGGAGCATATCGGGTTCTCACCGGACCAGGCTCTCACATCACCCCGGTGGTCTAGTGAGTAACCTCGCAGCCTGCTAAGGGCCAGGTCATGGGTTCGAGTCCCGGCAGAGTGAGTTTTTTTCTCACTAAAATCCTGGTCTAGGATGGCGACGCGTTGCAAAGCTCGTTGTTAGTAAACCATAATCGACTTCGTAAGTCGCGAGGGAAGGGATTGCTGTACCCTTCTCGCGATAAAAATACCTCAGGCAGGAACCGCAGGAGGGGGTCCAGCCCCCCCCTCCTATGTGACCCCAGTTGGGTCGTCCAGCTAGTAGAAGTGGAGGATAGGGGCCAGAGGGGCAGACGACAGAATCCGATTATGGGAGAAAAAAGAAAAAAATCACCAAGCGCGAAGCGCCGTGAGGTATTCGGCGAGTCGCATGAAGGGTGCGCTGCATCCTGCTAAGGGTGTTCGGCATCTTATGCTTACTTCCTTGCATACGGATGACAGCTTCGTATGACTTAATTTATTTTCTGGTACTTCACTTCCTGAGACAGTTGTAAGCACTGCGTATCTGCCTCAAGGGTGCTTGACCAATTTAACACGACGTGGTGCGATCATCCCCCTTGCGCGGAGTGAGGGTTCTCCACCCCGCACAATATGATCTACTCGACCACCATTATGGTTACCACCAAACAAAAAACAGCGGTAAAAAAAACAAACGGTAACCTGGTTGCCGAGTTTACGAAATGAATTGGCTTGTTTTACAACGTTGTTGCCAAGCGACGAAAACCCTATCCCGATGGCAAACACCGCGGGGGGGGCTTGTTTTACAACGTTGTTGCCAAGCGACGAAAACCCTATCCCGATGGCAAACACCGCGGGGGGGGCTTGTTTTACAACGTTGTTGCCAAGCGACGAAAACCCTATCCCGATGGCAAACACCGCGGGGGGGGCTTGTTTTACAACGTTGTTGCCAAGCGACGAAAACCCTATCCCGATGGCAAACACCGCGGGGGGGGCTTGTTTTACAACGTTGTTGCCAAGCGACGAAAACCCAACTCCGATGGCAAACACCGGGGGCGGGGGGGAAGTGTTTTTCCCCCGAACGGGCAAGCTGCTCACTCAAGAAGGCTATCAAACACAGCCTACGGTAGGCGTCGCCTGTGCTGCAGTCATTGTTCCTGGTGATGCGAAAGCAGCCACCCCCACTGACATCAACGACTACCACAAATCCCACCTGCACGCCCACGAGAAACTGCTCAGAGACACAGCGAAGCAGCAGGGAGTGCAGCTGACGGGAGGACCGCTGCTACCATGCCTCGGCTGTTGGATGTCCAAGGGACAGATGAAACCCGTCAGCGCGAGCACATCCACGCGCGCAGTCACACGCATTGGACGCGCGTATTCTTTCTGAAGCGAAATTCTGACGCAGCCGAGAAATTTAAGCATTTCTTGGCAGGCTACCGAGCAGCGGGGGTTCCGTGTGAAGTTTACGTCGCACGGACTGACGGTGGTGGCGAGTTTCAAGGGGCGTTCGCGGATGTTTGCCGCAAATACGGCATTAAGCAAGAGTTTACCCCCTCCTGACACGAANCTGACGGGAGGACCGCTGCTACCATGCCTCGGCTGTTGGATGTCCAAGGGACAGATGAAACCCGTCAGCGCGAGCACATCCACGCGCGCAGTCACACGCATTGGACGCGCGTATTCTTTCTGAAGCGAAATTCTGACGCAGCCGAGAAATTTAAGCATTTCTTGGCAGGCTACCGAGCAGCGGGGGTTCCGTGTGAAGTTTACGTCGCACGGACTGACGGTGGTGGCGAGTTTCAAGGGGCGTTCGCGGATGTTTGCCGCAAATACGGCATTAAGCAAGAGTTTACCCCCTCCTGACACGAACAAGTACAACGGTGTAGCTGAGAGAGCGTTGGGGGTGATCACTGATGCCGCTCTTGCCGCGCGTATCCAAGCTACGGCATTCTTCCTCGATGCGCCCGATTCCCCCAAGTTATGGGCTGAAGCCATCTCTTGCGCGTGCCACCAAAGAAACTGCACCGCCACCATGGGCAACCCTGGCCACAATACCCCCTACGAGATGTTTCACGGCACACCGCCGCCGGTCGGGTCAACGTACCCGTTCCTCAAACCAGCCGTCTTCAAATCAAGAAGAGAGGCAGAGTCGCAACCCAAGAGACAGAAAGGAAGGTACCTTGGACCAGCCCACAACCACTCCCGTGATTGCGTTCGCATGCTAACCTGAGCTGGAACAGTAATCGTCACCCGAAATTTCACCTGGCGCCAAGTGCCCGCTGGTTCGCCCGGCCCCTTGCAGCCAGTGCCTCTCGCAGATGATGAGGAGGGCGGAGAGGGCGAGAGCAACGAGGGAGCGTCACGTCAAGGTGGAGGGGGGGAAGAAGACTCGAGGATTGAGTCCGACCTCGACGTAGACGACGCTCGTAGGCTGGGGCAAGCGATTCGGCTCGTGCGCATGAGGGCGCCTGCGGCACCCGGAAATGGGATGCAGGGGGACGAAGGCAGAGGTCCCCCGTCGCCCTCTTCGGGAGGGGGTGATTCGGCGGTGGCGATGACCCCGCCGACAACAGCAGCAACAGCAACGACAGTAGTGGCCCCAGCGACGTCTCCAACAACCACGACGGAGGCGGCAGCGCGCCACTCAGCGGCGACTCTGGTGATGAAAGCAGCGGCGGGAGCGAGCCCGTCAGCAGCACATCTAGCCAAGACGGCAGCAACGACGACGGTGACGGCAGCGAGGCCGTCGGCCCCAGCAGCGATGACGATGGCGGCGGCGAGACAAGCGACCCCGGTGAGAACGATGGTGACGGCAATGAAGGCGGCGACCCTGAGACGCTCGAGGAGTTAAAGTACGACCCCGCCGACAGCCGCTACCCGTCAGGAACGGAAGGGAAGAAACTTCTTTGGAGAGCGTCGAGCGCCGGCCAGCTGCGCTATGTGCTCCAGCCCGGCCGCACCCGGAAGCAGATCCGGGAGTTGCGGAGCTCCGAGGAAGAGCCGAGCGAGGCGCCAGCCCCCGAGGAGGCGCTGTTATCAACCGTCCTGGAGACCGAGAACGGTCCGGAGATCGTTGCAGAATATATCCGCGAATCGCTGTTGGAGGAGCGCATGCAAGACGAGCAAGCGCACCGTGAGGAGCTGAAGAAGCAACTATAGTACGATCTAGTAAAGGCGCTCCATCCTGATGCAGGGGAGCTGGAGCTGGCATTCATTGCAAACGAAAAGGACGACGGGTCTCCGCAACCACTCCTTGACCCAGAGCCAAGTAGTCCCTCGCCGATCGGGCAGAAGCCTAACGATGTAGAGGCTGCCCCGCTCACATACAAAGATGCGATGGATTCCAAGTACAAGGTGTTTTGGGAAGCGGCGATGATGAAAGAGAAGGGTGGTCTAGACAAGGCGGGGACTTTCACGAAAATTGGAAAACTGCCCGAGGGGCGGACAGCAGTGAGTTCGAAGGCCGAAACGAGATGACGAGCCCACGGTGGACAAGCCAGTGAGGGAGGCACTCGGGTGCCTGATGTGGGTGGTGCATTCGAGGCCGGACATCGCTCTGCCGTTGAACAAGATCCAGAAGGTGGCTCACTCTCCCACCGACAGGATATGGCAGGCGCTTCTGAGGGTCATGTCTTACCTCAACGCCACGCAGGACCTGAGCCTCACCTTTGTGTGGGGGTCAGGACTAGATCTAGGAGCGTGGGTCGATGCCAGCAACGCCGATGACGTTTTTGACGGTCGTTTGACGACGGGACTAGCCGTAACCGTAGGTGGTAACACGGCGAACGGAACCACAAAGACCCAGCGTGTGCCGGCGCAGTCATCCTCGGAGGCAGAGTATCTAGCAGCCGGGGAGGGAGTGAAGGAGGCGTTGCATTTGCGTGCGGTTCTGCCTTTCGTAGCGCCTGAGACGAGTGGGGCGAAGATGAAGGTCCTTGAAGACAACAAAGGATCTCTTGCCCTGGTGCAGAACCCCTTCAGCTCGGCGAGGAGCAAGCACATCGACGTGCGGTACCACTTTATCCGCTCTTCAAGTCGGGGAAGATCACCGCAGAGTATGTCCCGACGGAAGAGCAGCACGCCGACATGCTGACCAAGGTCCTTGGTAAGACCAACCTGGAGTACCACCGGAAGGCCCTGATGAACCTCCCGGGGTAGTCCTGGCATCTGTGTTACTGTGTTTTAGTTTAGTACTGTGTTTTAGTTTAGTACTATGATGATGGCATCCATTCATTCGTTGAGCGCCCTTCCATAACGAAACGGCGACACCATGAAAGTAAGTGAGAGATTTTTTCTGGGAGCAGAAGGTTGGGAGTGGGTTCGTTGGTTCGGCACGCACATACTCCGAATTTTTCATATTTTTACGCATATGTATGTGCATAGCGCGCGGAAAGAAAACTCTCCGAGCCTTAACTTCTACAAATAGTCTAGACATACAAAAGACTAGTGGTGCGTTCACTGTGCGCCTTGGTGCTCAGAATCATCTGTTTGGGGTGTCGGCGCGTGTACTATGTTATCACGCTCGCGGGCTCTTGTCGAGAGCGTGTTGCACAAAGGAGTGACTCAAGTTCCTTGATTAACAATTAACGAGTGACAAGCATGAGCAGCAGGCAAGAAGGACCTGCTGCTGCACACACGTCTGCATATACCCAAACCTATCATATCTGCGTACCCCCTCGGATATCTCGGAGATCTGTATCCTGCCGAGTACATACACAAACAGCCCCCCTACTCGGTACGAGATACGATCTACGAACCTTCCGTACATATCGCCAGGTAAAACGGCAACAAAACCAAAACCATTCATCTTTCATATTCACAAATCATCTCAACTTCCCGATCTATTGAATATTCAAATTTCAAGTTACTATTCCTCCTTAATCCACTACTATGTATGCTGGAACTTCACTAGAGTCTTAACTATCATCCCTCTCGAGAAAATGTCGTAACCAAATTCTCAAGCAGCCAAAAACCAAGAATCATCCTTAGAAAAATACTCCGCAAAGATCAACATTACATCAGAGTCACGTCATGAAGACTTTGGACGGACAACTCCGGAAAAACGTGTCAACTATTACTTCGGACAAGATCCTCGCACAA
>CACKRE030000297.1:49811-60382 GCA_902602495.3 Ectocarpus sp. CCAP 1310/34 | reverse complement strand
CTCTCGGCGGCCGTGTGCATTTTTCGAAGCTCCCCACCGGCAACTACGTTCAGGCTACTCGCGTTGCACATGGCGCCTCCCCCCCAGCGATGGTGGCGGCGACAGTGCGGCCAGGGCGACCCCGGAGCATCAACATCAACGACTTGCACGTGTCACTTGGCCACACCAACGACGCGAACGCGCGGGAGACCGCGAAGCAGCCGGGGATTCAAATTACGGGTACTATGGATGCTCTTTACTCTGGGTGAGCGGAGAGTCTGGGGTTGTGGTGGCTATGTCCTGCCACCGGAGGTTGGCTGTTTCCTTTGGTGCAATGTGGCGAGGAATGCCAAGCGTGACCGAGCGAACTCAGTCAAGCTAGGGTGGTGCGGAGAGTGGGCGAGCCTTCGTGGACTCCTTTTCCCATTTTCCTAAAGATCCATCAACTCTTCGCAGCCGTTGGGGGTCATAAGAGTTGGGGACCCTCGGAGAACAGTAATCCATTATCACTTGTTCCCTCAGATCCTACTCTTTATGTACGTGTATCTGTGCTCCCTGAATCTCCATAACCTGACCTCCACACAGCCCCCCTTTTTCTTCGCCGAATGCTCAGCTTGTTGAAGTTGGGTTTTGGCGCACATACATGCATGCTTGCATGTTTCTTGTAGTGGAGCAGGTATGGATGTATCATTGGATCCAGATACAGCTCTTCGAAAATTAAATCTCTCCCTCACTATCCGAAGACAGCTGACAGTGCCGTGTGGACTACACACGTGTTGAAAACAACACCGTACGGATTTAATCTCTCCAAGGCTCGTACAAGCTACCATGTATTGATGTCAATCAATGATGTGTCAAAGCTTATTCTTGTTAAGTATCAAGAATTTGTACTTTGTGCGGGTTCTGGTTCGCGTAACCATACCGCTGGGTGTAAGCAATCGTGTTGCTTATTGAGAGACATCGCCAATGCCCAGCTGCTGTTGCTGCTGCGGCGGCTGCTGTACTTCCGGCGGTTGGTAAGTCTGCCACTGCTGCTGCTGCTGCTGCTGCTGCGGGGGTTGGGGGTGTGAAGCATACTGCGAAGCGGTGTGTGTGACAGCACCTGTGAGGGTCCCGTATGTCGAACCATCGCCCTGCGGTTCCCATGCCACACCAACCCCGTCACCTTCTACACCGCCACCCTTGTCTTGTTGAGGGTACACTCACGATAAGTCTGCAGACGTCGGTTGGGAAAGGTTCGGGAGGTAGGCACCGGAAGACAAGGGCGGCAGCAGCAGCAGGGAGGACCCGCGCGCGTCGCCGAGGAGATCCGCAGAGTTTAGAATAAGGGCAGCCGCGACAGGCGCGCCAAGGAGATCCAGGGACAGCATTTGGAATACAAGGGCAGCAGCGGTAAGCGTGCCAAGGAGATCCAGTTACGTGAACAAGAGCAAGTCTGGCAACAAGAACAAGAAGTAAAGTAGATTTAGACATGGAGGAGAACGAAGAGCTGAAACAGAGCTTGGCTGAGTTACAGCAGAAGATGGAGAAGGCCGAGGAGGAGAGGAAGAAGGCACGAGAAGAGGCGGAGAAAGAAAAGAAGGTGAGGGAGTTGGAGGAAGCAGCCAGGGCTACGGCTGCAGGTGCGGCGCGTGCTGGGGCAGCTGGCGGAGCAGGGTTCGGTCCCCAACCGGTGAGCATGGCTGACGGTGGTAGCCATTTTATGCCCGGTCGTTTTGGTGGTACACGCACCCCGCCGAAGCACCCGACCGAAGCTAGCAAGTTCATGAGTTGGCAACGTCGGATGCGGGCTTTCCTCGCCACCGAGGGTTTGGAGCAAATCCTTGATCACATGCCAGCTACAGGATACATCAACGTAATCAGCGGCCTAGACGGACCTGAACCGCACTCACGGAATGCATGTGGTGTCAGCTCACCAGCGGGCATGGGGGTACCTGTTGGAGGAAACATCCGGTTCTGACATCGAAAAAAAGTTGTTTTCGTGCAGCTGTGTGCCGGAGGCGTGGGACGCTATTCGTGAGTGGTCTTTGCCAACTAGTGATGCTGAACAAGAGCTGCTTGTGCGGCGGCTGGAGACCGTTGAGATGACGCCTGGCGAAAACCCGAAGCTTTTCTTTGCCAGAGTCGATGGAATTATCCACACCATGCGAGCTGTTGGCCTTGAGAAATCAGAGCGGGAAATTGTGCGAATAATTATCCGCCAGCTTGCACCCGAGCATGATGTCGAGCGTAGGTCCACCCTGTCCGTCGCCGATATTTCTCGCGCGAACGTGGAGAGAATCGTCAAAAAGGCCTATGCCAACACTGTCGCGAAGCAGCTGGAGAAGACGAAGGCGTCTGCGGCGGCGACGGTGCAGCCGAGCCAAGACCCCCACGCACTTGCTGTTGGTTGTTTTCGATCCTGCAACGGCAACGGCGGCGGTGGCGGTGGTGGCGGCGGCGGAGGCGGCGGCGGCGGCAGCGGCGGCGGCAGCCAGGGCGGCGGCGCTCGGAGAGGCGGCGGTTTTTCTGGTGGTGGACGTGGTCAGCAGCATGGTACAGGGCGGTGGGCAGCGAGCCCGCAGCAACACCACTTCGGCGCTCAGCCGCTACAGCAGCCACAGCAGCAGTATCAGCAGCAACAGCGGCCGTTGGGGCAGCATGTTCGACCGCAACCCCCCCCTCCGCATCATCCGCCTCCGAACCACCCGACTTGGGGACCTGGAGGTCTTTTCGACTGCGGACGCAACGCCGTCTACCGGCAGGAGTCGCCTCCGCCGGCAGGCGCTCCGATGGGTGCTGTTCATCGATGCGAGAGGTGCGGGCGCCATGGACATACCTTGAGCTCGTGCAATGCGCCGCGCAGGTTTGAGGGCAACTGCGCCGCATGTGGTGAGTACGGTCATGTGCGTCGTGTGTGCGCTACGGTCGTCGGTTCCCCTCGCGTGAAGCCACACGTCAACGTCGTCACTTTCGAACAAGCTCCCAACGTCGGTGGAACGGGGGTGGTGTACCCTCAACAAGACAAGGGTGGCGGTGTAGAAGGTGACGGGGTTGGTGTGGCATGGGAACCGCAGGGCGATGGTTCGACATACGGGACCCTCACAGGTGCTGTCACACACACCGCTTCGCAGTATGCTTTACACCCCCAACCCCCGCAGCAGCAGCAGCAGCAGCAGCAGTGGCAGACTTACCAACCGCCGGAAGGACCGCAGCCGCCGCAGCAGCAACAGCAGCTGGGCATTGGCGATGTCGCTGGAGCGGGTGGGACCGGTTGGAGCAGTGATGGAGTGCAGCTTGAGAGCGGTGGTGAGTTTGAGGGCTTTGCGACAACGGGGGATGAAGGTACCGCGGGGGGAGCAGACGGTGGATTTCTCTCCTGTACTTTTGGAGGCTCGGGGCCAGCTGGTAACGCGCCGTACTATCTTGGGGGGCATTTCTTCGCCCTACAGTTTGCCCTGAGTGCTCTTTCTGCCCGTGACATGATGTCCTCAATTTTCCCGGGTCACCGTCCTGGATCGACTATGTGGATTGGTGATAGCGCGTCTACCGTTCATGGAACTGGCGATGGGACCCACGTTTACAACACTCGCCCTCCTCTCGCCGAGGAGGAATTCTTGCTCATCGGTGACGGCCGCAAGTTGAAGGTGTGTTTTGGGTCTCTTGATCTGGTGTTCCACTGCAGAACGGATGTGCTGGTGACGTTGAAGGACATAGCGGTCGTGCCTGGTCTTGCTTTTGATCTCGTCTCCTTCAACGTCATCCAGGAGACCCACCCCCTTCTCCTGAATAGCTCGGGTGCCTAGACTCTCGGCGGCCGTGTGCATTTTTCGAAGCTCCCCACCGGCAACTACGTTCAGGCTACTCGCGTTGCACATGGCGCCTCCCCCCCAGCGATGGTGGCGGCGACAGTGCGGCCAGGGCGGCCCCGGAGCATCGACATCAACGACTTGCACGTGTCACTTGGCCACACCAACGACGCGAACGCGCGGGAGACCGCGAAGCAGCTGGGGATTCAAATTACGGGTACCCGGGGATATTGCGCTGGCTGCGGTGAGGCGAAGGCTATCCGGCGTAGTGTCCCGAAGGAGCCGCAAACCAAGGCGGGTAGGCCGTTTGGGCGTGTGTTCATCGATCTAACGGGCCCGTACCCGCCGTCCACCGGCGGCGCCCGTTACTGCATGATGGTGGTCGACGACTACTCCAACGTCGGGTGGACGCTGTTTCTGGCGGACAAGAGCGGCTCCACTCTGTCCGGCGCCTTTCGCGCGTGGTACGTCGACAATAAGCAGCTGGCGATGGCTCACGGTGGGTTGGGCGTTGCCCGCTTTGACAACGGGACCGAGTTCACCAACGCCGAGTTCCGGCACTTGCTGTCTGAGCTCGGGGTTGCGGTGGAATTCACCCCCGTCCATGGTGCGAAGCGCAACGGGCGTGCTGAGCGGAAAATCGCGCTTGTCGTCGAAGGGGGAAAGGTGGCGTGGTTGGAGTTTCCGCGGCTCTTCCCGGATTTGGAGTTCCCTCGGAAGGCGATGTCGTGGACGACAATCTGGCCGGAGGCGCTGGCTTGGATGAACGACTCCCTCAACATGACCGCGCAGGCTCACACACCCGACAAACTGTGCCCGTGGGAGAAGCTCTACAAGCGACGTGCCACGACTCTTCCCCTGCCGTTCATGATGCCCGGCTACCGTCACCACAACCGGAAGAACAAGACCGAATCGAAGGGGGAGCGCTGCTTTTACCTCAACACCGGCAACAACCACTCGTCCACTACGCACCAAGGTCCTCCTCTCCTCCGGGGTATGCAGCTACTCCGCCGATGTGACATGGGGCTATCGTCGGGCGCCTTTTGTTGGAGAGGTGCCCACGTGGGGGAGCGGAGCAGTGGTGGACGTCACGGCACCTCCCGGGGTGCCGGCGGTAGCGGCTGGAGCGGCGAGGGCGGCAGCAACTCCTGCAGCTGGAGCGGCGAGGGCGGCAGCAACTCCTGCAGCTGGAGCGGCGATCCCCGGCAGCAGTGTCTTCCCCGCGGCGGCGGTGGGGGGGACGGCTGGGGCGCAGGAGCTCGCGGCGGGAGCGGCGGCATCTGCGGCGGCACCGGCGGCGAGATCGGCCACCCCCGGCAGCAGTGTCTTCCCCGCGGCGGCGGCAGGGGGGACGGCTGGGGCGCAGGTGCTCACGGCGGGAGCGGCGGCATCGGCGGCGGCACCGGAGGCGAGATCGACGACCCCCGGCAGTGTCTTCCCCGCGGCGGCGGTGAGGGAGGCGGCTGAGGCGCAGGAGCTCACGGCGGGAGCGGCGGCATCGGCGGCGGCACCGGTGGCGAGATCGGCGACCCCCGGCAGCAGTGTCTTCCCCGTGGCGGCGGTGGGGGAGGCGGCTGGGGCGCAGGAGCTCACGGCGGGAGCGGCGGCATCGGCGGCGGCACCGGCGGCGAGATCGGCGACCCCCGGCAGCAGTGTCTTCCCCGTGGCGGCGGTGGGGGAGGCGGCTGGGGCGCAGGAGCTCACGGCGGGAGCGGCGGCATCGGCGGCGGCACCGGCGGCGAGATCGGCGACCCCTGGCAGCAGAGTCTTCCCCGCGGCGAAGGTGGCGGGGACGGTTGGGGCGCAGGGGCTCACGGCGGGAGCGGCGGCATCGGCGGCGGCACCGGCGGCGAGATCGACGACCCCCGGCAGTGTCTTCCCCGCGGCGGCGGTGGGGGAGGCGGCTGAGGCGCAGGAGCTCGCGGCGGGAGCGGCGGGAGCGGCGGCGGCACCGGTGGCGAGCGCGGCGACCCCCGGCAACAGAGTCTTCCCCGCGGCGGCGGCAGGGGAGACGGCCGGGGCGCAGGCACTCGCGGCGGGAGCAGCGGCATGGACGGCAGCACCGGCGGCGAGAGCGGCGACCGCCGGCAGCAGAGTCTTGCCCGCGGCGGCGGTGTGGGAGCCGGTTGGGACGCAGGGAATTGCGGCTAAAGCGTCAGCAGCGCAAGAGCCGGAGGACGAGTGCGATGAGGATAGCTGTTGGTTGGGCCATGGCGACGAAGGTGGCAACAGTAGCGACGGCAGCGGTGACGGCGGCATCGGGGCGTTGTCCGCCGGTGCAAGGCATCCCGGCGCCCATCCGACCGTGAGCAATGGCATCTACGTCGTGCGGGACGATGGGGGGTAATGCCAGGAAGGGAGGATCGATCGTGGCAGAAGTGTGCGGCATGAAGTGAGAGACTTGGTGATCGGGATCTCCAGAGGAGGAAGTAAGAGACTTCGTGATCGGGAGCTCCAGTGGGGGATGACCGATGGTTGCAACGACGCAGCTCTGGATCTACGCGCGGTTCAGGCACGTTTGTGAGAATTATTGTGTTTGGGTTACTTCTAGGTTTGGTTTTGTTTTGTTTCATGTCGAAAACCATGAGTTTGAGAACTGTGTCGACGTAGACTTAGAGTTGCGATGCGCATGGTTGGTTACATTGTGATTTTCATATGTTGGGCATTGAGTTTGGATAATCTAAGAATTCAGCACGCCGAATGGTTCAGTTGACATCGTTGGACCACTGCTAGCACTGCTGTCGAAAATCATGGGGGGGGATGAATGTGATTGTGATGCCATGATCCTCGTCGCAGTACAAGCAGCGTTCTAGCAGACGTTCGGGTTTGGTTTTTGTTCATTTTGTAAACGTTTTCCCCGTTTTACCTGCGGAAAATGAGGAGAATTTCTTGTTTGTTTCCGATTCCGCGTTTTACCTGCGGCTTTCGGAGATAAGTTCATGATATTTGTTTGTTTTCTCGTTGTTAGTATTCGAGAGTTGTGCCTTGCATGTATTGCTGTAGGACGGATTGAGTTCCATGGTCGGAGATATGTTGAAGGGGAGATGTCAATCGGTATATGTTTTGTATTCTGTTTCTTGCAATCCAGACGAAATACTGGATGGCTTGCATTTTCTGTTTCGGGAGTTATTGCAGCAGGAGGGCTGTTAAGTTTTTATGTTTTGGGAGATATTGTGGCCAGGGGCTGCTAAGAAATTGATGTTGTCTCTTTGTTTGAGAAACGGCTTAATTGGTGAAAGTTTCCTCTGGCGTTTAAATATGCGCCGGGTTTTTAACCTTTGTCTCTTTTGCCGTATTTGGTATTTTGGTTTTTCTGAATGATATATTGAAGGAAGGAATTGGCATATTTTGGTAAGACATGGTTGAGGCCTATGTGCTTCCGAAGCTTATTTGAGATTGGTCAATGAGCTGAAACATGGTTTTGTGCGAGGATCTTGTCCGAAGTAATAGTTGACACGTTTTTCCGGAGTTGTCCGTCCAAAGTCTTTATGACGTGACTCTGATGTAATGTTGATCTTTGCGGAGTATTT
Source organism: Ectocarpus sp. CCAP 1310/34 (assembly GCA_902602495.3). Classification (NCBI taxonomy): domain Eukaryota; class Phaeophyceae; order Ectocarpales; family Ectocarpaceae; genus Ectocarpus; species Ectocarpus sp. CCAP 1310/34. The sequence continues at coordinate 53,085 of CACKRE030000297.1, read as the reverse complement.
TTCTAAGGATGATTCTTGGTTTTTGGCTGCTTGAGAATTTGGTGACGACATTTTCTCGAGAGGGATGATTGTTAAGACTCTAGTGAAGTTCCAACATACATAGTGGATTAAGGAGGAATAGTAACTTGAAATTTGAATATTCAATAGATCGGGAAGTTGAGATGATTTGTGGATATGAAAGATGAATGGTTTTGGTTTTGTTGCCGTTTTACCTGGCGATATGTACGGAAGGTTCGTAGATCGTATCTCGTACCGAGTAGGGGGGCTGTTTGTGTATGTACTCGGCAGGATACAGATCTCCGAGATATCCGAGGGGGTACGCAGATATGATAGGTTTGGGTATATGCAGACGTGTGTGCAGCAGCCGGTCCTTCTTGCCTGTTGCTCATGCTTGTCACTCGTTAATAATCAAGGAACTTGAGTCAATCCTTTGTGCACAAACGCTCTCGACAAGAGCCCGCGAGCGTGATAACTGTTACATAGCACACGCGCCGACACCACAAACATTTCTCTTTGACGGGTAAACCCAACATCGACCACATAAATAGGTGAGGGTGTACTCGTAGGATTCTTGGCTGCGAACCTGTTCTTTGGTGAATGATTATTTTAGTACCATGTTTATGGTGGGTTAACATCCTGGCAATGTGTAGTCTAGTACATTAAAGGTGATGCGAGTGTTGACTGAATCGCGCAACCACAAAAAAAAAGTGTGTGCGAGCCTACTCGGAATTTGGCTACCGTGGGAATCGGAGAGCTGGCACAACGACCGTGACCGTTTTCAAAAGGATTTATTGTTGGAGTTTTTTTTTGTCGCACTCCCTGCTGTGATGGTATTGGCTGTGGCTGTAGACCCTACTAATAGTCAGCGTGTAACTGTCTTGCTGCTGTGTGCATAGATAGTTTGTCAGTTACAAAATCCATAGGACTATACTTAACTTGCGGGCAAGAGACCCCAAGATCTGGTTGTCGTCGTCCGCGCAGGAAGTGCTTTGCAGGAAGACATTGATGGCGTATTTGCCCGGCAGTGACATTTTCTACCTCTTGCTGCTGCTGTAGTGCCCTATCTAAGTGCATTTGTAGCATCTTGCTTGGTGGTGGCATGATAGGGGCAGTCTGTGTTGCCTGAATGAACACCCCGCACACACACCCTTCGTTGCACCAATAATGAATAATAGTGGCTTTGGGAGGCTTCAGTTTCAAGCTGCTTATATTGTAAGCACGCACAAGCACCCCCCTCGTGTTACCTACTACTACCGAATATGTAGCTCGGTACAGCGGCTTGTTGTTGTGCTGTATAGAAGCCTCGGCGTGAATTGGTTCATCAGCAATAGTCTAATAATATTAACATTAGTTGCATGGCTCAGAGATTATTATGAATGCATAAAAGTGTACATATCATACAACACGCTTGCAAAAGGTGTGGATCTGGTGTGGATGTGGATGATCCTCACCCTGGGGCTCCGTGGTATCGACGTTGAAGTACCCCCCCCACTGATTCAGTGAAGCGGAGATTTGTCTGCCGCAGCCAAAGCGAAAGGTATGCTATACTATATATATGTGAAACAATGCATAGGTGCTGCACTCTTTTTAAGTACAGTAATATGTGGTGGAAACACCTCCCGGGGATTCTGCCGCAGGCGTTTCTCTTCCGGGAAAAGGGGCCTGCGGTACACTCCCACCTTACTCGACGAGCCACCTGCGTTGCAGCAGCACATGGAAAATGAAAAAAATAGACAAGTAACCAGAAACGGGTATAACAGGGTAGATTATCACCATTTCAGGGTACACTTGGAAATCAACACGACACCAATCTCCGACAGCATCCGCCTTAGGTCGCGGCGAAACCAATCAACCCAGTATACTTTTGTCAGCATATTTTTTTACCAATAACCAGAAACGGGTATATCCGCGTAGTACTTCATCACCACTTTAGGGTACAGTCAGAAATCAACACGCTTGCGCCCCCAGGCTGTCAGCTGATTGGCCGAAAAACCGTTTGTGCCCATGTCGTGAGAAACCTCCATCAGGTGCAACTGCCGCTGGAATTAGGACCCTCTGGTGTGACCGATATTGGTTACTGTGGTGTACCCGAAAGAGAGGTCGATTTCGTACGTACCCAGAAATAAATGGTCATCATATAATCCCGACGCCCGACGCTCCAACATCAAACCCGCAGAAAAAAACGTGTACCGCACATACATGACCACAACCAAACCACCAACAACGCTCGCTGGTTCATCGTTCATGTGGACCGCCTCCATAGGATAGCGGCCCCTCTCGACAGAGGGTCGGACTCGCTTGACACGCGAGGAGTTCGTTCGATGTGGTGGTGATCATCAGTAACAGAGAGAGAATCTCTGAATTTTTGCTGCTCACATGCTCAGCCCACCCCAGGTCACCCTATTAGCCACCACTGGTACTACTAACACAGACCGTGGATCTCCATGAGACTGTCTGGTAGAAGACCAGTCCAACATACTTCCAACCTACGACCGCAAGCAGGTTTCACGCCGTGATTTTGCTTTTTGCTCGAGATTTGCTTCATCATGCTGTTGCTGTTGCGAACGCCCTGTTTTTCAGCTCTCTTGGTGGCAAACTTCCGCAGGCCGTCGCGATCCGAAAACGGGACTACGTCCTTCGTGACTTCGCCCCACGGCAGAAGAACAACCACAGAACTCAATGCAAAAATCTAGAATTTTGGATCAGCATCATTTCGCCCTCCACGGGTCTGCAAAGGTCACCTAGAATCGACCCCTAATTGCACGAGTAGTTGGCGGCGGCGCAATGAGCACATCGAAAACAAGACGGACACGTCTCCATTTTTGTGTCGTCACGGCGCCTCCGGCCAGACTTTGCAACGCTGTCGCGGTCTAGAAGGTACATTTAAATCACTGGCGTTCGGGGACAGTGTAGTTTGGGCACCACAGATTGCGATGCCGTGATCTAGAATTTTGGATCGGCACTACAGCTAGCTATATATAGATAGAGCTGTTCCAAACTAACCTCGAACCCCATACTACTAATATTAATTAACTTCTCCCTTCTTCCCCTCGCTCCTCGACAAGCTTTTGCTTAGACATGGGTTGTAGTGAAGGGGGGGGTCTTTCTGGCGAGCAGGGCTAGATTCACCCTCAAGGGATGACCGAAACCTTCTTGCTGCTGCGCATATCCGCCGCGAGGCATGCGCGTGGTGGTGTAGTTGGGTCGGCACTGATGGGGTCAGGCGAAAAAATGTAGATGCGCGGGCCTCTGGCCGTCGGCGTAGGCAGCGATG
>CACKRE030000297.1:34111-45582 GCA_902602495.3 Ectocarpus sp. CCAP 1310/34 | reverse complement strand
GAACCCGGCACGGAACCCTCCGGCGTTGTAGGCGGGTGTGGGAAGCGTTCCCCGTTCTCCTTTTATTTTATTTTGATCGGTCTCCTCGACGCTCTTTCTCGTTTGGTGCGGTAGCTGGTCTTTCTTTCTATCATTTTGTTTCTCTTCCGAGTGGTTTTTGTACCCTATTTTTTTCTGTTTCTTCGTGGGGTCGTGTATGCCGGGTTTTGAGAACACGGGCTCCCAATCTTTCTTTTTTAGAGCTAATGTGAGAAACAACAACAACAACAACAACACCGGAACATCAAGTCTTTCTGTACTCTGAATAGTGTCGGTGCCCGGTATAGTGCCGCTTTGCTCTCTGAACACATACCGGCACTATAGAGGGCCCCCTACTGTACATTGATTGCTCGATGATCATGAGTGCCAAGGGATACGATGCGCCGACCACACGGAATAATCCGCTCAGAAATTTGAGGAATTCGGACGTAATTGTGGTAGGCCGGCATGCCCTATGAAAATGTTGTAATGTAAGTACAGCAGTAGGTTTGTCTGAAGAAATGTCGACGGTTCGAAGCGAGCACTGACGTGTGAACCAGTTCGCCTGCGTTCCACTGAACTGCAAAGTAAGTAAATTAGAAGGACATATCTTATTCCAGAATGATGTCTGGAAGTGGGGGTGTAGCTCAGGGGTAGAGTGTTCGCTTCGCATGCGAAATGTCTAGGGTTCAAATCCCTACTCCTCCACACTTTTTGCGCACCGTCGATGCACTTTTTTATTTGTTTTTCGAAAACTTGATAAACTGCACGAAACACGCAAGTTGTATTATTATGAACTTCTCGTATAATATTTTGCTCATGGTGTGCGTAGCATACAGAAGCTGGTTAGTAGGTAGGCTCTACCTAAGAACAGTCGTCTTCAATCTCCTAGCAAGAGGAGCCTGATTTAGTAGTTACGCGAACATGTGTTGTGCATGGTTTTGTATACTCACTCATTCATGTGTCCGGGGGGTGGTGGTGTGACGTCATGTGTGTAGTGTACTTCGAAGTATCTCTTTTGGTGTGCAGCGCACAAACAGCAGCGCATGATGGACTACGCAGTACTACTCTTTATCATCACGCAGCTCCCTCCGAGAGTCATGACTCACTCTGCACAACACAACAACGTCAAACAACTGTCACTACTCCGGTATATTTTTGTTCTTCATTGTTGTCCCACGAGTGGGTGCATATTTATTATGGTACCGTGCGTAGCCCATTGTCGGGCAATCACCCGGAATACTCTTTGCTTAAGTCCATATTCATCAGAAGATCCGGCCGAAACCAAAAGAAGAGGTGGGAAAAAAACACAAGATTTCAACATTTCATACATTTCGTAGCCTTGTGAGGTTTACACAAGGATCAACCAATCCCTGAAGATCCTGAAGAGGTCTCACTTGCTGCCAATTAATAGCTTTTGAACAGCTTTGCTCTCGTTGTGTTGACTTTTGCCCTCGTTGGTAGAAAACATAAAATGGGTGGAGCTTCCTGCACGGAGGAGGCGTGAAGACTCAGGACGGGCCACAACTCCCGCCATAGCCTATGATGTCCCTAAAAGCTGTACGATCCAGATCCGTGTACAACGAACTCAAATCCCGTTACATAGCGAGTGGAATAGAAGTGGAGGAGAAACTAGATCGGAGGCGCCGCACCAAGTGAAGTATTCGCATGTCGAGCGAGACTACGCGTTTGTGTCGAGCTAGCGGAAGGAATTACACGTTGGTAGGTTTCGTTTCTCGTACGAAATGCGTACGATTCAAATCCCTAATCCTGCACCCGTTCTCTTCTACACTCCTACTCTAAAAAAGAACATATCAACTTTCATGCGTGCAAAGGCATCAATATCACTGTCTTCTTCACCTTCGACGCACACAGAGCGTGAATTCATGTGTTTCTCTGCACAAAAGATACCAACAACTTTGTTTTCCGATAGAGGCACCACATTCTGACATGCCGTCCATAGCCCGTCATCGAGCACGCATCTCCTGCTTCAATACACTGCTATAGCTCCTGACGTACTCACTTGGTTTCACAATTCTATGTTCACCAGAACACCCAACGGAAATTATGCGTCGTGACAATCGACCACAAAATCGGCGGGAACCTCGGTTGGAGCGCCGCATCAAGAAAAATGTTCGCGTGTCGAGCCAGACTCTATTACGTGTCCGTGTGTATCCGCCTGTGGAAGGAAACAGCCGTTGGTTGATGACACTGTTGCTAGACATCGAGCAACACGTGCGGCTGTTCTTCTCACAGCCGGATGTCCAACGTCGTCAGAGAAACACTGGCGATCTGTGGCAAACGAAGAACATGTCTCCGTCCTGACCATAACCATTACCAAAGCCAAATGTACTGGCTAGAATACTCCGGAGTGAGCAACGCGGGTTTTTGTGGCAAGCAATTCGTTGAATGGTCAACAAACCTGCGGCGGAATCTCAACAATAGGCTCAAACGAGCTCGTGTCACGACTTGCAGAGTAGACAGTCGCAATATGCGGGAGGCATGGCTCTGCCAAAACTCGTGGTAGGGCTCTCTGCCAAACCCGTGGTAAGGCTGTATGTAACATGCCCCTAGCTGATCGTGTGGAGGGTGCCTCCAAATCGGTTTCCGAGCCTACCGCACCGCCTACCTATCACTCCCCCTGCCGCAGCGGACCAGACCATGCTCGCAACACCAACACACAACCATTCGGCGAAGGTAGCAGAACATCACGACTTGTCGGTGCATTGAGCTGATCGCGAAGACATCACATGCTACGGTAGTCGAGAGGGGGCTTTTCCTCACAGGTGCGACATGATAAAACAAATCTGAAGCACAGAAGAAGAGACTGGAGTCAATCCAACTCCTTGGTACCAAACAACCCGTCCCCCAGGTAGTGCAAGTTGTCCACACCGATGCCCTTGTTCACCGATTGGCTGATTCAACAAACGCAACGCGAGCAAAGCAGACGGGAAAAAACACCAACAAGCACTCAGGTGTTGCGCACGATCGTGAGTTACGTTGGGCGCGAGGGTAGACAAAGAGTCTCTTCTTGCTATTATGGACTCCTCCTTGGCTCGAGCAGGAACGCTTGCTAAGACAAACCTCACACAGACCATGAGCACGATGGCGGTGCCACCCTGGGCACTCCGTGTCTCTTGTTTGAAGTCGTACTTGCAGCACAATTGAGGACAACGTCACCAGACATGAGAGCTGAATATTCGTCGAAATCATGTTCTGGCGGTCGAGCATCAAGTGTTCACCCAAACCGTCGTGGCAATATCTGCAGCTGTGAGTCAAATCTTGTTCTCTAACATCTGTCACTGACAGGAAAACATTTCGCCCGTCTAGATGAACATACTCTTTTTGGGGGGGGGGGATTAGCAACTGACACGAGTTTAATATGAAGAAAAACAACAACAAACAACAACTCTAGATGTAAAGGGCGAAGGCATCTACAGTAGGAAGCTGAAGCAATACATGGGACCCAGATCCAAACAACTCACATATCTGCTGTGGACATTGTGGTCTGCCCGACCGCCAGAGCTACTTTCTTGCCCTCCGCTAGGATACACTATCGGGGCAGAAGGGTACAAGGGGGGACAGGTGGTGGGGTGCAGGGGGCATTCGAAACATGTTCAAGGAGCGGGCTCATTTTCCCAGCGAAAACGAGGTACTCAATAGAACGAAAATGCCCCAAACTCTCGGGTACGAGGACAAAATGAGGTTCCACGACGTTTTTGCTTTTGATGACGGGTGTCACGATAACTCTGATGAAACGACGACAGACTGTGAAGGAGTTCCTGCAATATTAATTTGTGCTCTACATCAATTATTCACCAAAACGGAGAGAATGTTCGAGTCACTAGCAGTTACTTCTGCAACGTGCACATTGACCCTTCTTCGCGCAATTGCATATGATCCGACGTTGGCTCCAGCAAGCAGAGTGGATAAAAACACCCGAAAACTACAACGCAGCTTGTGTTCTGCACTTAACATGGACAATACACTCACCACGGCTGCTCCCGCCTCTAACGGTGTTTCTATTCTCCCCCCCTTCGAAGTGAAGCCCTGGCACATGATGTTGGCTCCGTTCATGACGAAGCTGATGGCCCCCTTGTCAACTCGCATCGTCGGCATCATGTTCGGATCTACGTTTGACAATAAGTTTTTCGAATGAGGGTTGTGGGGTGTTCCAATGCCGGACGAGGCGTGGGGGGAGCGGGAAGAGATCAGGGGTGGGGGGGGGGCTGCCAACGTAATCTATATCCCCAGCTCTGGATAACGCTCTCACGATTTAGGCGTGCTCGTGTTTTACATTTTCCTGTGAGCTCGGTTACACAAAAGTAGCACGTGAGCTGTTCAGTCGGCAACCTCGCAAACTTGTCTCGCATTCGGGATGTGGATTCGAATCTTGGGCGCCGTCAACATGAACACGAACTTAATCACGGCATGCTCGAACAAAGTGAAGAAATGACGAATTCGCGTGTGCAATAATTTCGGCTTGACAGTCGACGAGGAAACGGAACGACTGATCTTTCGCGATAAAACCCAAGGCAAGAAAACTCTTGCGCGGCTGTCCATATGTTGAACGGTGAAAAGAGTGACGTCCAGAGTCCAGAGCAAATGGGATGACACACACAGCGGTATATTGTCGTCAGGTTTTCCTCCCACGCTTTTCATTAGAAAAGCCTGGTTCCCCAACTCAAGATGATATTCCGATTAAACAGCACCAATAGACAAGTTTCAACACACGCCACAAAAACCGACAACGTTCAACTCCATGACGCCATGTTCGTATGCGTGTATGCTATCAACACACCACCTTCCACCGCAGTTGTTGTTGTTGTTGCTTTTCTTCACATTAAACTCGTGTCAGTTGCTGATCCCAAAATCTAGCAAAGACTCGGTCCGTGGTCACAAAAATGCTAGAGCCATCAGAAGATCTAAAGAACACACACACTACTAGCAAGAAAAGGGTACGCAAGCCCGAGGAAGTACACCTGCAATCCCTGCAGCACGTTTGCGTGCTCACAACTGAACTACACGCCCACACACTACAATTCGACTATAGCAGCAGCATCACCCCCCTTGTCCCGCATTTAACCGAAATGAATGTTTGTCGACTACAGCGTACTGCTGTCTGAAGTGCTGTCTGCACAAAAATAACACCATGGTGCATGGTACACAAGCTCGGGGCATGGAGCTGCTGTCTGAAGTGCTGTCAGAATGAGTCCGTGCACATACAATGAAGAACACCCAACCAAAGCCATCATTGCAATTGACAATCACCCAAACCTATCCAGATCATCTGTGTTAGGCACAGCAGTGTAAACATCGACGCTGACTAGGGATTGTTCCACATTGAAGGGGTCTTCCACGATGCAGGTACACAATTAAAAGCACCCGGGTTATCCGCGCCATCTCTGCCGCGTCTCTCTACAAAACCGGTGACGTCATCACACACACCCAACACCTATATTCAGGAAAAAGCGGAAAATAATTGACAACACAAGAGATGCTTGTCCGTGCGCCACGGTTCGATGCCATCCGCATGCTCCGGTTCCGCTGCTCCGGTGCCGCTGTGGCCAGTCCTAGCACGACCAAACTCGACCCGGTCCGCTCCGTACACGCTCTCATTGCTGTCCTTCCCAGTCGGTTCCTCGCTTTCTCCCTCGTTGCACTTAGGGTTCTTGGTCTGAAAATTCTCGCGCCGAAGGGTCATAGCCCAATCAGCTCGTCACCATCTGCCCCCTCCTCCTTTGATGGCAAAACCAGGTTACTGAGACAGTACAGCTCCCTCTAGCAAACCTAGGGCCGTGTACATAGTGCCCGTCCACCTTTCTGGTGACGTCTGCCTCCGCGCACAAATATGAGATGGACAATGCCGCCTACACAGACGGCCTGGAGGCCCGCGCATCTGCACCTTTGTACCTGACGCACCAGTGCCGACCCAACTCCACCACTACGCAGGCTTCGCGGCGCNCCTACTTCCCAAGAAATGGCAAGAGGCGTCTGGACCCGAATTTTCATCTTTTGGCTCTCGGTCTCAATTTCATGCTTCGCTCTCAATTTCACCAATATGTTGTTCCCCCCCCTCGCTATGGGTCATGCCTACGCAAAACCTTGCCGAGGCAGCGAGGGGAAGAAAGAGAGTCAGTGTGACACGGCCGATGAATCGAACAAAAGACAAGTATCTCGCAAAAACGGGAAAAAACACTCACACTTGTGCAATATCCTGAGCGTGGGAAAGATGTGGCCATCTCGCTGTTGGAAGAACAGTGGTACGCCGTCGCAGCAGATCAGAGACACCCGATCCTTGCACTTGGCGATCGTAACGTTGCCCTTCTTAGGCAGGATGTCCTCCAGGTACGGCTGTGATGATAGGAGGGAGGGTCACGGGGAAGTCTTGTGTCAACACTTGGTGGGTGCTGTGTGTGGTAATGAAAATATCTTCGACTAGTCGCGCGGGTTCGCGCACGAATGGAGCGTCTAAATGCATACGTTCCTTCTCGTCCTCGGGCAGGGTAAAGTATCCTTTTGCCTGGGAGTAGGTTTCCTGCCTTCAAGTAAATCTAGGTGAGTCCCCCTCAGTTCTCGCAATTATTTTTTTTCGCAGACAAAAACGACTTCCAGCTGTAATTCGCTTCGGCCGGTCAGGCGGTCATGTTTAGAGTGGCCTTCAACCTTGAGAAGAAGAGCAGGCCGAGGCATGATTCGCACCCACGGCGTTACGCCACATGCGTCACAGTCACACCTACAGAAGCCGAAATCAAACCATTCTACTAATAATAGTTAGCGCTGCTAGTTTGATGGCTTGATTTCGGTTTCTTACCCCACATCAGTGGACCTTTTTCTACCACATGACCGTAATCTGGCCCTTTCTACAATGGGCTATTCCACGAAGGTCACTTCTGCACGCGGGATACTGGCTCCGCACGCAACCTGCTGCACGGCAAGTAGTTTGGCGCCTTACTACTGTTCAGTAACACGACGTACGCACGAGTTGGACACAAAAAGAGTTCCACATGAAGTGGCGCGACCGGTAAGACAGCAGTGGAGCGGCACTCACAAAAGCTCGACACAAGGCAGATACAACCTCACCGTTTACCACAACTGCTGTGTGTGTCACATGCACAAGGACCTGTCCTGGATCCCTTCTCACCTCAGAGTTGGGGAACTGCTCCAAAAGCTTGGCACGGAAGCCTCGCTGCACCGAGGACTTCACCTGGCTAGACGAGGACACGTCATCCTTGGAAAATCTTGCACACGAGAAACACCGGTTCAGCGGAGGAAAGGGGAAACGTCAAACTTTGCGTGTGGTGATTCCGGCCGGTATTGCAGCGCTGCATGCATTATACATGTGATTTGGGGGGGACTCGATGGAAGGGTGGTTGCATGACGGCCTACTGCCCATCACTGCCGTGAAGTGACCTCCAAAATCGGTGAAGATGGACGTTCTTGATGACATGGCAGAAACGGTGGAGGGTGGGACACACAAACGGCGGGTGCGCGGCTTGTGGAAGCTTGCTGGTGGGCTTGGTGATAAGGGCAAACACATTGGGAATGCGCGCAAGATGTTACCACGCACAAAATCCAGAAATTGTACCTACACACCTTTGCTGGGTGCTGAAGCGCACACACAGCACCCAGTCGAAAAGCGTCTCGCGAGTTTTGGCATATTTTCTTGTGTGCATGCAAACTTGGTGAATGACGGATTGAGCTGGGCACCACCATCGTGAGATGTAGGCACGAAACAGGTCGGCCAGGCACTACTGCTATGCCACTATGGCACTCTGGCAATCCTTGGATGGGCTGCGGAGACATTTGACAGTCCCGCCACCCTAACCTCCCATCCAATCCGCCGCAGTCACAACGTGACGACAAGTATTCGAGATATCCAGCGGCTCACCTCTTAAACATTGAACTGCTGCTATGTGCGGGGCTTGAAAGAGCACGAGTGAAGAGGTGGGTTGTGCTGTGGTGCGCAACGCAGACACAACGAGACAACAAGGACGAGCTGGGACGAGGAGTCGGGGGCTTCGCGTATGTACGACAGTATCGTGGGGTGGGACGTACGTGCCACGTGCTATCTCTCCCCCTTCTCCGGAGAACAGCACAATGTGCTTTGGCTCCAAGCTCCAACACGTCTCATTCTCTCTCGCTGTCTCTCCTCGCTCCTGTGCGTCCCTGGGATCAGCACTCACGGGGTGAGTTTGTGGTGTGTCTTGAGAGCAGTCGTTGTGCTCCTTCCGCGTTCTCTCTCCCGTTGGTGCTTATGTTGTCAAGAGATACTCGTCGTGAGTGTCAGCTGGCCTCCCCGACAGCGTCTTCAGCAGTACTGCTGCTGTAAGTTGTACAGCACTGCGTATGTCTACTTGTTCATCATCCGTCTGCATGTCTATTCAGGCAAGAAGAGGTCAAAGGCATCGCCAAGAATGCACTACTGCTGTATTACGTTTGTAAAATTTGGAATCAGGATACAGCAGTTGGCGCCCGCAGTTAAGGAACGCTTATCTCAGGTCCAGCCTCGAATTCTTTTTGTGGGCTATAAACTCAGCGCATGTCGTTCAGTTTCTTATTTCAAGTTTCTTATTTTTTCGTGCAGCCAAATCCTGCTGAATTTCTTAAATCGGCAATTTCTTATTTCTCTGCTTGCATACTACACAACGTTCCAAATATACACATGATTTGTACTGCTTTCCTCGACCCCGTACTCAACCCCGATTCTCACTACCGACGGCTGCACGTAAGGCCACTCCCTAGAAGCGAAATGTATCCAGCGGCAACGTCTCGCTATCGCTACAAGGTCCTGTACCCCCCTCATGAGTGAGAGCTGAAACTAAACAAATGCATAAATACCGCGTGATGCCTCACCCGCACGCTGAAGTACCAACAACGAAAACTACCCCGTCATTATGTTGCAAGCTCCGTGAGGCGAACATTGGGGGTTGTCACCCTTTTGCGCCTCCCGCTCCCTTCCTTTCTTATTGAGACATTTCTTATTGTGTGACTCAGATTGAGCTATGTTTCTTAACCCGTTTTTCTTATTTTTCGTGAATAAGTGAGCCTCAATTTCTTAACAAAATATTTCTTAACTGCGAGCGCCAACTGTACAAAAGAGTAGCCCTCGACGTCCAGGCTTGTGCCATGTCCTGGGACATATCCACCGCATGTTCCCATGTAAACATCATGTGGTGGCAATGGACCAATGGACCTCTGACCCTTATCTGCACCAACCGGCCGTTTCCGGATGAAGATCTGCTCTCTCGTTCGGCTTGCTTTGTTTCCCTTGGTATGAGTATGGCGTTCTTTTCTTTACCCATGTGAAGGAGCGATGTCCGTGGTTACCGTTCAAGTTGGACAATGCGGCAACCAACTGGGGGCAAGCCTCTTCCAGGCTCTTCACGACCACGCTGACCAGCCACCCGCTCACCACGGCTACACTTCAGGTAGAAACGATTGCTACAGGTGACGGTATACATCATAGACACCGTGTGAGTGAGTTCCATGCTCGATATCTCCCCACTACGACATAGTAGGGCTTACAAGCGGAACGTCACCGTCGAGAGCATTCGAATGACGTTTTGGTATAGTTTGGTATCGACACAACCCAGCCCGAGAATCCACTCCACAAGTCGTGTTCACACGACCATGGCCGTACTCGCGAGATACTGGTTGAGTCGCAGTCGGGGTGGGGGAGATAGTCGTCCCCACAGCAATACTCCTCCGTATCTCCAAGTTTTATGTGCCATCACAGCTCTTTCTGTGAACCGCCTTCCAAGGTTTCATGCACGGTCGTCGGTTGCGTTGCGCACTGTACGCTACACCAGCTGCGGTAACAACAGCGGTAGTGGACCAGCAATAGCTAGCAACGTGTATGGTGGCGACGATATCGTCGGCAACAACACCTGCTACTAACACCAACAGCAGTAACAACAACAACAACAACAACAACAACAACAACAACAACAACAACAACAACAACAATAACAACAACAACAACAACAACAGGTGCGGAATTGGAGCGAGCGAGGTCAGCTTGCCGTCAAAGCTTCTTCCGCGACGGAGGCGTAGCGAGAGCAGTCATCATCGACACCGAGCCCAAGGTCATCCAACGCATCGTTGCCACGCGCGGAAGAGCAGAAAGCACAGGAGCAGGAGCCAGTAGAGTTGCAGGAGGAAGAGAGAGCGCCTATGGAAAAACGACCCAAAGTCGTACCAACACCACTGGTGATAGGAATCACAGCACGGTTGGAGGTGGNGTGGGGGGGGGGGGTGGAGGTACGACAGCGGGACGCAGGTGTGCTGTCACGCACAGGGTGGAGCGGCGAACAACTGGGCCTACGGCTATCATGCACACGGCGCCACCTTCACTGAGGCGTGTCTTGAGGGCGTTCGTAGAGAGACGGAAAGGTGTAGAAACGCACCAGAAAGAGACGGGGGTAGGGGAGACAGCGTGTGGGAGGGAGTTTGGTTGAGATTCGATTCCTGATCGCTACAGTTTTACTCTGGGCCGGCTCATCGGAAGTGGTTGGCGAGACGTGGCATGTAAATCCGATACAGTAGAGGTTCGTGTTTACGGGCACATATTTCAGGCCAGTTGCCCTGTTTACGGCCGGTGAAATTGGTGGGCACGGATGGAATGTTCAAGTTGTCTCATACTCTGAATAGTGCCGGGTGCCCAGTTTGAGGCCGGTGTTTTCCCTGTGAGTATGGCGGCCTTAAACAGGGACCTCTACTGTACAAGAATCGCCTACGTGAGGCACGCTACCTGCGCCCCCACATGTCAATCGATTTTGCCAATATGGGATGCACAGTAGTTGTTCGCACGGTGCACGTGTGAAGGTACAGCAATTGGAGACGATTTTGAAACAAAATGTTTCCATATGACATCATGTCTGCAACGACTTCTACAGATGCGACCGCCTGGCGGGGCTCTGCATCCTCCACAGCCTGGCGGGCGGGACGGGATCCGGCTTGGGTACATGTCTTACAGAGGTACATGACAAGGAATGGTCTGGATATCCCGGACGTTGGTTGCTTACGTTAACGTGCGCACAAGGGGTATTTGGCTTGGTTAGGCAGTGCGAGTGTTGATTGCACGGTACGTTGTTCGACGTAGGGGCAAGGTTATGTCAATCGGCGGTGAAGGACGAGCGACTCAATCGGTTTGAGTTCGATTTGTTGCGGTTATGGCAGGTTCGATGATTTGCGTGGCCGTTGGGGGATCTGTTGGTGCTGCTGTCTAGCAACATGTTTGGGACGGCCTCCTACTGCCTGAATGTCGGCGGGTCTGTGCCCTGATTGAACGAACGGAACGTGGTTGGGATGGGCCGCTTGTGTCGGTTTGCGCGGGGGGGTGTATGGGTTCGTGCGTCTTCACTTCTGTGCAGTCGCCCTAAGGGACCAATACTGACCCACTGCACTTTAAGAGCATCCAGCACGCCCCTTTTTCATATTCTCGGGAATGC
>CACKRE030000297.1:9514-24391 GCA_902602495.3 Ectocarpus sp. CCAP 1310/34 | reverse complement strand
CCCCCCGCCCCCCCACGCCCGCGCCACCAACATGCCGCCTCATCAACCGAAAGTTTAAGTTTGTTGAGTACCCGCCCGAGTCGAAGAAGCTCCCGTCAGGAAAGGAAATCGTTAAAATGATGGAGGAGAGGGAGGCCAAGAGGCAAACCACAGCGACAAGGTCGGGAATTGATGCGCATCTCGCGGCTGCGGGATCGGTCACCAGGGTAAGCGTGGGTGCGGCAACCTACTGTAGGCAGTCGACTTGACATCCTCACGTACATGCACCAATAGCAAAGCCGTCAAACGGCAGAAGGGTAGTCGGCGAGGGGCAGCAAGGGGATGCGAAACAACACCCTGTATGACCCCGAGGTCCTCTTGTGTACCTAAGAGGCAATGTATCAGTATCAGTCGGTCCATTGCAATGTTTCCATATTTCCCCTTATAAGCCTAGCAAGTAAAACAACACTTGCTCTTCGCAGTGTTGTCTTGGTCTTCACGCTACGATTACCTTTCCTTTCTCAGAAAAAAATTCACCTGTGCACGCCCGTGGTGTTCGTCCTGTTCTTTTCCGCGTATCTCCTGGTTACACCCCACACGGTTGCACAGGTAGTTGGAGCGTAGATGCCGGTGTCAAAAAAGTCGCGGAAGGTACCGCAGGTGCTCTGAGACCTATCCGTTAACCGAGAGTAACGAAACGGCACGACCGCTGCTACTTCTCATTAAGTGAGGTGTGCGGACCATCTTCTACAGACCCAAGGCAACTCTTTTGTCCCCGCCCGTCCCCGCCCCCGACGCGCGGCCCTCTCAACAGACCCCAACATCACGACGCGCCGACACGACCCTCGACGCCACCGCTACCGGGCCTCCAACGCCCGATGCGTCGCGCGAAGTGGACCAATCTGCAGCCGGAACGGCGACTAAGAAAAGGGGATGGTTTAGTTGGCGATGAAGAGGAAAGGATTGGCAAATTTCTTCGTATTTTTTGCGGCGGTCTTGCGTTTGTTGATGCTTCCTAGTTGCCGCAGTTGGCCGGTTGTATGCCAAGTCGCGTATGCATACATGCCCGTTTTTCGTGCCTCGCGTTTTGCACACAGCGTTCTCCAAGATTCGACGAGCGGTAACAACATGATGGCCGAAACCGATGTGCCGATCAGTAGTAGAGATGCGGGCCAAAGGGCATTTTCTGCTTCTCGACAGTTTGAGCTTTGTCCTCGAGGACACGGGGGGTGGTTCGGGTGTACAGTACGAGATGTGCGCTGCAGACTTTCCTGCCTTATGGCAGCGGTTCAAAAGTATCTTGTGTCATCAAGTTAAAGCTGGAGCACTGGCCGGTGATCGTCCGGTGGGATGTTGTGTAGCTCTGGTCGAGGACCTGTTTCGGGTGCTCCTTGTTCATTTCAACGTGTGCTAAAGGTAGCCTCCAAGAAGGAGGCTCGGCGGGATGTGTTTCCGTGGCATTGGAATGGGAAAGAGACGTCTGTGGAAACCTGGATATAGGTATCTTCCTAACGGTACTGAAACACGTACAACCAGTGAAGATCTGAGACCCTACGAACACAGTTCTACAGGTCTGCAGATGTTTACAAGGAAAGAACCTCCGCCTGCTGTGACCAGCCGGAGCATGAAAGAGCCCACCAAGGCTCACTCTCACTTTCACCTTCTAGCACGGCCGAACCACATCGACCACGCTTGGCACATCCTCGCCACATCTCAATAAGAGCGAAATACCTCCGTTGGTAAACGGTTATTTACCACTCCAGGGACCTTACTCGTAACAGTGAAAGGGCATTCTCATTGGCGTCGGCGATTTTCGTTTCATGTGTGCGTAGCTGTCTCGGCGTATGTTGTATTACACGCCGTTTTGTCGTTGTCTTGTCTAACAAGACAGGTGACTAGTGACGTACTTGAACGATATCTGCGCTCCGTGTACTGCCTGTAGTACTACCGGTCGCCCCGATGGTCCAGTGGGTAACCTCGCAGCCTGCCAAGGGCCAGGTCATGGGATCGAGTCCCGGCAGAGTGCGTTTTTTTCTCACTAAATAAATCCTGGTCTAGGATGAAAGCAACGCGTTGCAAAGCTCGTTGTTAGTAAACCATAATCGACTTCGTAAGTCGCGAGGGAACGGGTTGCTGTACCCTTCTCGCGATAAAAATACCACAGGCAGGAACCGCAGGAGGGGGTCCAGCCCCACCCTCCAATGTGACCCCGATTGGGTCGTCTAGCTAGTAGAAGTGGAGGATAGGGGCCAGAGGGGCAGTCGACAGAATCCGATGATGGGAGAAAAAAACACTAAGATATGTTTTGGATACCTGATGCTCTGACAATTTGTTCGGGTCTTTCGCGTCAGTCTGTTGGAAACGCTGCTCTCGAAAGATGCACGCGCTCCTATCGCTGCGCATCGCTCTTTTCTACCGCAAGAAGTTGCTCGGTGAACCGGAGGTTCGATACCAATAGCTAAACGTTGGAGGTTCATGAAACGTCGTGCCCCGCGATACGAGTTTGGCCGGGGCGTATCTTCTACCGGTACGTGCGTAGGCGGCCACTGTGTTGGTTTGCACAGCATGCGATTGCGCCTGGAAGTTTTTTTTCTCGCCCTGTTCTTAGCGCACACCTCCGCGAGCAAGGGGTCCGACTGCGCAGGGCGCACGCATCAAATTTCCTTGAGAGCTCAAGGGTGACCCGTGATGGAGCCAGTGCCCGGGCCCCACCCGCGGCCCCGCGACACAAAGGACCCCTTTAATTGCCTGACCTCAT
Organism: Ectocarpus sp. CCAP 1310/34; assembly: GCA_902602495.3. Taxonomy (NCBI): domain Eukaryota; class Phaeophyceae; order Ectocarpales; family Ectocarpaceae; genus Ectocarpus; species Ectocarpus sp. CCAP 1310/34. The sequence goes on along the minus strand of CACKRE030000297.1, from coordinate 21,654 downwards.
AACACACCATGAGCAGGACTGTTTGCTGTTGTTCGTCATTGTATTCTTCGGATGTTCCAACCCAAGTTTTTCGTTCCACTGGTCCGACAGCGCTTTGAGAGTATGAAACGATTCACGCGGAGGAGCTCTCACGGCGACGTTTCGGCTAGACACCGCCAGACCAACATGAACTGTCGTCCATCTCGACCTTTCTGTAGACCGTTCCGTGAACGATCTACAGCCCTATCTCCTCAATCTCCAAAGCGTTCGCGCTTGAAGAATAAGCACGCAATACGCGAATGGCCTGGGGGATAATTGCGGGTCTCCCTGTGCCACGAGAAACAAGAATATCGAGATAAGCTTTACAGCCTTGACTTGGTAACAATGAAGAGAGGATGGCTATAGTCAGCTGCCTTCGGGTTTTGCTCGCAGGTTTGAGCGGGTCAGGAAAACAGAGGCGTTGTTCCAACAGCCCAAGCTAATTCGGGCCTTTCCCCCTAAAGCCTTCCCCCTTGAACACTCTGTTCTTCCCGGAACCAGAGGTGAGCCTTCGACATTAGCTCTGCTCAGCAGTAAGCCCGTAGTCATAACCGGCGACGAGTTCCATATTTACCCTCTGGGCCTCCAGCAGGCTGGCCCTAAGGGTTTTGCGAACACGTTCAGGTAAGGGCATGCAGTAGGCGATGAGTCCGTTAGTATTTTTGCGTTGTTACAGGCGGCACGGCTTGCTGTACCCTTTTCGCTCCGCCTTCACTGAACATAGTAGGTTGGGGCCTTGTCTGCCACCAACCGTGAATCAGCCTCCCGTGTAAACTATTGACGCGCGCAACGGGATGATAACGGACCACAGGGGGTGGATCCAGTTGCCATAACACTTGTCATCCTTCGAAGTGTTTCCAGCTATGTTGTTCCCGATTGAACTATATGTGGGCCGTAGTAGGCTACGACGATGCGCCGATCGTACCAAACAAATATGGTAACATCCTCCTACAGACGTCTACGGGCGATGCGCTGTGAAGCACCCACCCGAAAGTAAATACTCCCAGCTACGGCCGCGCGCATCGAGTAACCCGTGCTAGAACTTGCGGGTGGCATCAACACGTAAACACGTAAACACGTCTAGTAGAAACAGTGATAGGTATGCCGTACGACAAGGTATCATGTATACCTGAGCTCGTCCCGTGCCGCGGCAGCCTCGTCCGACAATGGTGGGTCCCCCTACATCAGCGTTGAATGACAGTCGGGGAGGGTTCGGGGGGAGGCTAGTTCGGGTTCGACAAGCGTCACTGCAGTTTTGGGAGGGTCAAGGCGAGATTGAGGCTGGGTTTCCTCTCAGATGAACCGTCAGGTTCTTGTATTCCGGTGCGTTCCGAGAGTCTTGTGCTTTTTGTATGGATGCCTGAAACTCCCATGACTGATAAATAAAGCCCGTTCAGTGACTTCATGTCGTCATATGGCCCTCTAGGGCAAGAGAAGAGCCCGTCCAAGCCTTCCGTAAAACCACTACTAGTACTTTGTATGGACATTGTCGTGCTAGAATCTCGTCTCGTGCTGTCGATGAGGACAGTTTCCTCGTGCGTGATCTCTCCACCTTATGTCACGATAGGCGAGGTCGATCGAGTCCCCCCTGTCCGTACTCCTACCGCGTTCTCCGAGCTAAAATTCTCCGAGTTGGGTCGGAGTTGTCCCTTACCTCCTCTGCGGCCTTCTCGAACCAGAGGAGAGCCATGTCGTAGTCCACGGGAAACCCTTGACCGTACAGGAACATCTTGCCCAAGTACATCATCGAGGGGGCATGGCGCTGCTGCGCCCCCTGGGTGTGCAGCCGAACGGGCAGTTCGCATCGGTTGATCTGGGGTGGGTTCGACGCTGCCGGTAGATAAAATCAAGGAGTCAACTCCTCCACCAAATGAACAACCCTTGCTGCATCACCAGTCGAGAACTGCTACGTTGTCCACGGATTCTACTGCAGCCTCTCGAAAGGGGCGATACAATGCTTCAGATGCACAAAGAACCTTCTCGAAAGTTTGTCCTGTGAACCTAGTCAGAATTCGCTCCCTCGGGGAAGGGCGTTGCCGAACTCGCGTGACACGGGTCATAGGATGCTTCGCTTCACCATAAAAACAACAATGGTGAGGCGGCTTTTTCCGAACATGGAAGCTGATCAGGATCTGCGAGTGCCATAGGAGACCCATCCTAACCCTCCTTTGTCCTTCTTACGGTCAGGTCGCTCATACTTAACCAGACACACGTTCTGCACGGCACTATAGCCTACCGAAATTGGGCAACTTCGGATAAGGGACAGCACGAAGGTGACGACCGCCCTGTCCCCCAGTACAAATAGAGCGGGGTACCTTCTGAAAGTGAATGGCGGCGCCGCTGAGGTCTTGAGCGAAGCCTCTCCCGTGGGCCTTCATCAGGCCAAGGTGGTAGTTGGACTCCGCCAGCCCCTGCGTGGCCGCGAGGGAGTACCAGCGAGCCGCCTCTCGGAGGTCCTTGGTCACTCCCAAACCGTACTCGTACGCGATGCCTGTCGATGTCCGATGAGGTGCAAATGCGCGCCATCCGTCGGTTTGCGCCAGTTGGTCGCCCGCATGGGCATTTGTCGCAGAGCCGGGTAGCGAAAAATCTAGCTATTATGTAGATGATTTTCAAAGCGCTTTTCCACAAGGACTGTTACGAGGCTTCGAAACGGGGCACGTGATTGTCGGTCTCGAAGCATGCCGAGTCCGACATGAGAAGTACGGACCCAAGAAGACGGCCTATTTGACGTGATGAGAACGAAAATACGGGCGACATGATGCTTGTTGGGACATTATGGTTCTGGAAAGAAGCGGGGGTATTCCTGTTGCTGAGCTGGCGTGCGGTAGCCGAGCACGATATGCCATAGCCCAGGAGCCTGTCCAGCGTGTACGCAGTCCATTGTGAGCGGTCTATCGTACTACAATGCCACCACGTGCTCGTCCTGAACGATGCCCATCCGCGATCTACGCCTTGCACCCCCAGGTCCTGCCTGGACTAGACAGAGTCCGAACAACCACGGAACGGTCGACCGACAAACAATCACGTGTTCGAACAAACCGTATCTTGTCATCCTGGAGAACAGCTCGCACTCCCGGTTGGCTCACCGAGGTGATGCTGGCCTCTGGCATTCCCCTTGGCGGCGGCTCGGTGGAACCACTGCGCGTCACACCCCGAACGCGGTCGACCGGAACAACGCCAACAGATCGGAGTCGGAGAACGGTAGTTCACACCCAGCGCAAAAGGGTGCAGAGTGAGATGACGGCAACGAAATGAGAGCGACCGCAGGATAAGATAGGGGATGGGAGTGTTGGTGCGATCTCGGGATCATCGTGAGCGACGTGCTCTGTTGGGAGTGGAAGGCGTGGTTACCCCAGAGCAAACTTAACATTTAGACCATACACCCGCCAATTTGACTCCGCTCCCTCCGACGTATTTGTCGTGATGTAGGCCGTGAGGACAAAGGACACCAAAATGGTCTTCAACGTAACAGGGCGCCCCTCCGCGTCAGAGCAGGCTCCGCAGGCTCGCTCGATATAAGCTGCAGTCGGCGTACGAATACGGATATTTCAACGGTGGATATGCCTTTTTCCAGCACCACTGAAGTTGTGCAACCTCTTGGGAATCCAAAAACAAAGGACAGGACGAAGAGCTTGCTCCAGGGAGAATGAGAAAGCGCATGTAAAGGGAAACGACCAGCTATTCCTTTAGTTGTTCACTTCTTCAAGGCCAGATTGACGTGCTGGGTCCCTGGCGAAGGTGCACTTACATCTTGAAACCTGCATTACTCAGAGATTTACGTGGGCGCACCTTGTTGGCCTCGTCGAAATCGACTTTGTCGACTCCCTTGCCCTCGCAGTACATCCTGCGGGAAAAACAGCGCCAAACACTACGTGGGCGTCGCGTTCGCTCTTTGTAGCACGCGAATCCAAGACACGTTTGGCGAATGAAATGCCAAGAAGCTCTTGTTAAACAACCGTCCCCTGAATTCTACCCTTGCGTGACCATGGTGGATGAATACATCGCTTGCGGAAGTTTGCCCTACCGGTGGGTAGACAACTTCTGGTAAGCTCACGTCCTACCTAGTTCTTTCCTTGTGGTTTCGCTGTCTAAAGCTAGCTGTGGAAGCAAGCTTCGACCACCACGGTCATGTGCGCTGTTACAAGCTCCTCCCTGCGTTGTATGGACGTTGGGCCATACCAAAGCAACACTCTCTTGTAGTCGTTAGCGTTGCCATCTGAAGATGTGAAACCGGCGACTGCAGCGCTTCGACTTGGACTTTTGGCGAGTCGAGGCATGTGCCTATGTACTACAAAGGTTGTTCCAGAAGCGCACTTGGTGAACGCGTCCCCTGAGGCATATGTGTTGACCCGCATGAACGCGAAGACCACTCATTGATTGTACCGTTTGTCTCTCGGCACCCCCATGTAAGAAATCGCAGTACGTGACGCTTGGTATTTTTTTCTGTATCGTTGGCCGTCTTTCCTGCGTGCGGTTGTCGCACTTGCCTTGCAATTCTTTGATCGACGTGAGGAAACAACGAAAGTCAAACCCACCTCCCAAGCAGCCACATGGCTTCTACGTGACCTTCCATTGCCGCAAGTCTGAACCAAGCGGCCGCAGCGCCAAAATCCCGGCTACCACCTTGGAATAACCAGGTGAAAGAAGGCCTTGATTAAGATCAATGCATGAGATGAACATCCCCAACGTGTCCCAGCATGTACGCAGGTCTGACCTTGTCGCGAGACCCGAATGGGGTCACACAAGGTTCTGGACAATAGACTATATAGCCCAGAACATTAGCGCCTGGAGAGTAATGATTTCTGTTTTCTAGAGCCCGGCTTCCCGAAGCCACTCTCGAGTATAGCGTGGGCTACTGCTGCAGGTGCCTGGGTTGCGAGTTGCGTGATTCCAGCGGACGACAAGTAGCTTCTCTTCTTGATACACATGTGCTTCTCCAACAGGTCCATGTAGCATCACCTCTCCCGTGCAAAAGCATGACTCCCAGTGCCGCCATGGCCTCATGATGCCTAAGTTCGGCGGCCTTTCTCATGTACTCTAGAGCTTTGTCGGCGTCTGGGGCCACCGAAATCCCGTAGAGTTTGAGCAGCCCTAAGAAGTACAAGGAATCTAGCCGGCCAGGCGGGTAGACATGGCCAGCAGACACGCACGGCCAGGTAGATGGGGCAGTGGGGGCTTGAGAAATGGAAGAAACGCCCAAAGTTACTCGTTCCTGGCGTTGATTCTAACTCACACTGCGTGAGGGCAGACCGTCAGCCGTGGTCATCGCTGGCGACTGGCTCATTATACTTGCTCTGGTACATCGTCTAGCTCAATACTGCTAAGCAGTAGACCTTCGGGGGCTGCGTGCATGGCTTAGCCTGAATTCACCTTACAGAGCAAAAGGTACAATATCTGCCCCATGTATGTACGTGGTACCTCGGTTTCCTTGATCTGCTGCCTGTATCACCGACTGCACCACAGATGTCGGCACCTCGTGCCGGCGAGTGAGCCCCAGACCTTTCCCAAGGTCATAGTCAAGACCATCGGCAAGCGAGCTTGCTGGGGTCGATCCCACAGAAAATGACGACGAGGAGGAGGATAGTGGGGGTCGAACCAATTCAGCACTCTGTTCTCGGCAGGCAAAACAAGTTGCAGGGGACAACAGCAGGGGGCAGATCGCTTCATGGGACCCACCAGCGACGCGGCTACATGTACAATGGGCACTCCCGATTCCCGATACTACGGTAACCTTCTGTGCCGCCATTGGCATCAAATCATCGACAACGGGAGTGCTGCGGTGCACTCGAAAATGTTCGTGCTCTTACAGCAGGTCGGCCAGCGATAAACCCATTGGATCTGCAGTACGTGCAGGCCACAACGGGTCTCTTGCTGTCGACATGTACATTTGCACGACCAGAAGCGGATCTAGTACATAAACATACCGTTCTTTGAGCCCCAGGTTCATTGCTGGCGGCCTCGCAGTCGACTGTCCCGAGGAAGCTGAGAATCAGCACTGTTGACACGAGCGCACAGAGACGGCGCGCGACTCTCGCGTGCGCGGCTCTCGCGTGCATGGTCTCGACGTCTTTAGATCGAATGTCGGTGGTTCGACTCCGTGGATCCGCACTTTTTTTTTTTTCAAAGGGGGTTTCACGAAGAGCTGAGAAGCCGAACGCGCGCGGCACCCAGCGCGCAGAGTTGGCCATTGTAGCAGCGGCGAGGCAACCGCAGCTACGCGAACAACGCACAACGCACTCCCCTTACCGACTACACCAGTCAGAGGGGGAACCACAGTCATCATGGAGGTAGGTCATTGAAGGAGTAATGTAGAGTCTCGAGGCATGCCCTAATAGTAATGGCGAAGTTTGTAGCCGGTTTTTCCTCTCTCGCTCTAGGTATACTGCTGTAGACTGTAGACCTGTTGCTATCCAAAACTCTCCGGCCGTCCTGCCTCTCTGTCGGGGAAAGAGCGGCGGCGCTAGTCCTGCCGGTGCTGCTGTTTACCAGAGAGGCATTGCGGCAAGGCGCGTGCGTGCCCTAGAGGCGAACGCCGCTAGGAGTACCTTCGTAGGACCACCACGGCACTCGCGGGTAGTCTATGCGTTTTGTTCCGAACACGAGGAGTGTAGTTGCACTTAGCGTGGTTTGTTCGTCCCGTGCTTGACTGAAAAGTGGCACCGCACCCGTTACCAACCATAGCTCGGCTGACACACGCATTGGGCGCTGTTACACGGCCTCCTGCTCCGTTGATAGAACCGAGACCCCTCGAGATCACCAACACAACATCTGTTAATGGAGGTTGGGTAGGCCAGTTTTGAGCTCTAATACACTCAGTGAGGTGACGCACATACGGCACTCGCATCATCTTCCGATCCGGCAAAAATTGCTGCTGTGCATGGACGGTTTGCACGTTTGCACCCTCGACTTGTTGTGTGCATGATGGCCGCCGACTTCCGTGTATTGTGCAACATTTGAACGCACACGCGCGCTACGTACGCATGAGGGTAGCCGATCGGCAGCACGGAAGTCTTCGTATTTCTTCCGCCCTGCGTGTATTTTCCCGCAGAAGACATGTGTACACAGCAAAATTGCACTGCTGTTCAAAATACAGCCATGCATGCTCGACAGGAATGCCAATTTTCTTGATACTCTTTCAGCAATCGGACCATTTCAGCTGCGTAGAGGGCCGAGACCCGTCTGAGGCTGGCAGGATCTACGAGCAGCGGTTGCGAGTAGCAAAGGCCATACCAAATAACAGGAGAGGAAACTAGGATTTGGGGTAAGATCGCGGCTCGCTTGCCCGATCGACGGATGAGCTGCGCCGCATATTCATATCCCGAATGATGGCCTTCAGAAAAAATATCGTGTGCTTTGCATATGTTTGCTGTGAATGAAGGTGAGCAGCCTCCCGTACGCGCCTTTCCTTAATGATGTAGGCGTTCCTTAACTGTGTAGGCGTTATAGATAAATCGCACGTGTTACAGCCGGTCGCCCCGGGGGTTTAGTGGTATCCGCGCAAACCGCCAGTCGCAGCGGTCGTGAATTCGATCCCCATGGGGTGAAAAAATTACCATATGTGCGGGTGAACACGGAATGTAATTGAAAAGCTCTCGTGAGTACCAAACTCCGACGTTGGCACCGTTGACGAGGGAAAGGGAAGGCTGGACCCTCCACGCGATAAAAGTAAAATTCAGTACGCACCGCAGGAGGAAGGTGGGGCATGAAAATAAATAAAAAGAAGAAAAAAGCCCTGGTGTTTACCCCCTTCTGTGTGACCCTGGATGGTTGTAGTTGTACGAAAAAGAACACTGAACAGTGTAGTACTCTACATACGCTGAAAAGCATAGCAAACGTCTCACCACGAAAAATGAGGGACTGTCGCCATAATAAATAGGACGAAAACACACACAAACTGTTCACTGCAGTAAACAAACGTGCTACCCCACCTCAAACCTTCACCACTCCAAATACTGCTGTTCTGTGTATCCCTTATTCCACACACGGTGCCAGGAGAGGTCTCCGTCGGCCTGAAGTTGTGCACCCTCTGAACACATCTCAATCAACTCTGCGCCATCTCCAAACTCCCTGGGTCCAAAATGCTTAGGCCTTTTTTGGTTGACCCTTGGGAAACGCGTTCTACCCGCCCATCCCAGCTTCCGGTTCATCCTCGTGAAACGCTTAAGCCTGGGCCGGCGAAAACCCGGCATGTTGCTCCGTCCTGGCATTTTAGTGATGCGAGGTGACTGGTCTATCTATCGACCACAGCATGCGTTTAACATGAGTACCCCCTGCTCCCCCTCCCATTTCCGTGTTGTGTATCCCCCCGACGGACCGCCGCCCTCCCTCCTCTCTCTCGCCTTTACAGAAATTCAGTAAATGGGCCGATCGGTCTTCGGGGGTGAACCCGTTCGTTCCCTTCCCGCCCCGATCCCCCAAGTCTCTCTGCCTCCTGGTTCCGGTGTACCTCCTCCGGCTGTGCCTGGCCCTCGTCCGCATGCCGGTGGCGCTGTCCCTTCTCATGACGGCTTCCGTCGGAGGCGCTCTGTCTAGGTGAGCCCGTTGGTAAGCCCCTTTGTGCGGGGTAGACTCGAAAACATCACTGCTGTAGAGCAGCCACTTTGCTGCGTTGTAGTTGAAGCACGTATGAAGGCGACAGCACGTTCTACTGGCTAGGAGGTGTGTGGCCCACGTTGGCGGTGGCTCAACTCTGCAATCGACTGAAAAACAGCTCACCCTTCGATATGTGTGAGAGACGGGGGGCGGGCTGCGTAGAGCATGGTCGCACAATCTCCAGTCTTCGTGGGATAGTGCGCAACCAGAGACCAAGGGGTTGAGATGGGGGGTTGGAAGGGTGGAAGGGAGAGAGGGAGAAAGAAGGAAGGGATATCTGCGCGATGCGCTTCGGAAGTGCGGTCCCTTTCCGGGGGGGGGGGGCGGTTTGTCAACTGTCTGGATTGAACTGCTGTCGCTTCCCGATCCAGGACTTGTGCCTGTATCACCATGGACTCATGCTGCTGTACGTGTCGATGCATACGAAGTACGCTGCCGTGGGCAGCGTATGGAGGCATCAGCTGATCCGCTCCGTCAAAACGCGCGCGTGCGTGAATGTAGGAACTTCGCTATTACGCTATGCTGCGTGGGTGCTGCGCTAGGCAGTTGATCGCACCGACATATCGCCCTGGGCCCACCCCCCTTGCACGAATGATGTGCTGGTGTAGTTGCTTGATGCACTGCTGCTGCTGCTGCTGCTGCTGCTGCTGCTGCTGCTGCTGCTGCTGCTGCTGCTACTGCTGAGTATAACGTCTTCACTGCCTACTGCGTCTTCCCCTGTGTGTTTGCCACAGATATTTGCCGGTGTTGATGGCGTTTTGGGCGGCGGAGCGAGCGATGAACGGCTTTTCGTCCGACCAGGTCTGGAGCACGAGGTTTCTCCTGGCGATCCCGCTGCTGGTGAGCACATGCACGTGTGGTACATTACGCCTACGGAGAACCAGCATACCGTTGCTGCTGCTGCTGCTGTTGTAGTGATTGCATGTCAAGAAACAGCAAGTCGTTGGTGCTGCTGCTGTCGTGAACAAGAGGCCGATGAACCGTTCGCCCAACCAAAGAGTGGTCGGAACGCCATCACCAGGGTTACGCTGTTGTCCGTGCTGTGTGGCGGGCTTGTTGCTGCTGAGCGATGCCTGGGACAAGCGCGACCGCCGGATTCCTCTCTGTGCCAACCAAGCGACTTGCATCATTCCAACGTTGGTTCACAACAGCTTGAAAACCGACGTCAACCATCCGTAAAAAAAAAAAAATTGCCTTGTGCAGGTGTTTGCTCAGTTCGGAGCATCCGTGTTCCGCGTGTTCCTGGTGCGGATCCCCCTCCGGCTAGCGCTGTCCGTGATGGGCATCAAGCTGGAGGAGAAACACGCCGACCTCAGGCGCCTCGGATTACGGTGGGCATTTCTGAGCGACGTGTAAATAATTGCTCGGCATTGGGGCCTGTTCCTGCTGCTACTGCGTGTGGTGTGTGTGCGGTGGTTGCACAGCAAGCGTGTGATGAGGATGAGGTTTCGGACAACGGCCGTGGTGTGCGTTGTTCTATGAGGTCGTGATGTGGGATAGCGGTGAAAGAAGCACGGCTCGGTTTTGCAGGCAAGGCGGTGCTGATTATGGTTCCAAAAGCAAGTCGCAATCGCAAGAAATGCGCGTGTGTGGTTGTAGTATAGTGGCGGCCAGTGTTCCGATGAGTACGGACAGCTCCAGAATGTGTTTCGTGCAGCGCAGCAGTCCAACACAGCAGCAGTGGCATGCAGCAAGCAACGCCCTGCGCGTTTTGTCTCGGCAGAGCAGTCCTCGTTTAACACGATGGCCCGCAGAAGCATGCGGCGGTGAACGCGCTCTTGGCGAGCCGCCCCGTCTTGGTAGCAGCCAACGCATGGTCTCGTCGCGTTTACTGTGTGATTTATGTATACCGTGTACTTTTCGGGGGGGGGGTTCGCTCGTCTTTTTGGAATCGAAAGGTCACCGGCAGCGGAGCCCCCGTCTGGTCGGCCCGGAGGAGGCATCTACCGGGGCGATATCATCGTCAGAAACAGCTGCTGCTTTCTCGAGGTGCGTACGAAACGTGTGCTGCTGTGTTTGGCATTGGTACTGGACTGAAGGGGACGTGCGGCTCCCCGAGACTCACTCACCTACCTGCCTACTGCTGTGCGCGTCCGGGGATGTTCTCGACGCAGCGCCCTGCCGCTCGTCGTTCTCCGTCGGTTCGCCCCCGCATTTAGACACAAGGGAGTTTAAGAAGATGAGGGTTCAGAGTCTGTCGTAACGTGAAGAATTTGAATCCGACTCCAAACTGAACCCAGGTTGTTGATGACCAACCCAAAGTGTAAACAAACAAGCCCGGGGTTGCGCAAGGTCGCTCCTACATATAAGCGCACGACGGCTTGTCAACTTGGGTTCAGAATTGTCGGAAACGTCATAAAGAAAATTGAATCCGACCCTATTATTAAAACCGCACTTGCTGATAACCAACGCACAGAGAAACCAAGAGTCCCAGGGTTGCGCACGCTTATTTTTTGACGAGTGCGGAGTGCGGACGGTTGCTGCTGTATGAACGAAAGATGTCCCGCTCGCCCCCCCGTGGTAAAACGCCTCCCCAAGGTGCTGTACCTCCAGTCTCGGGTCACCCCGCAGTTCACGGCCATCGCCGCGGGAGGGGGATCAGCACCGGTAAGAGAAAAACCGTCACTCCGAGGGTACTCATTCCTCTGTGGCGGACTGTTTTGTCATGTGCCACGCATCGTTTTTGTCGGGATGATGCCCTTTGCGTATTTTCTCGACGGTCCATCGATCGGCATGCCTTTGTGGCGTCCTAGTGGGCTCGATTTTTGGTCTGCACCCCGTTTGCCTGCTGTTTCTCCCAGTCGTCCGCACTGACCTCCCCCCCCCCCCNNCCCACACCTAGACACTAGGATTAAGAGGTGTGTTCTCTTGAATGTGATTGTACCTAAGCTAGAGTATGCAGGAGATGTATGGGAAGGTAACGAAAAGGCCGTCAAGCAGCTGGAAACGGTGCAGATGGAAGCGGCCAAGAAAATACTAGGATGTTCAAGTACAACGAGCAACACTGTATTGAGAGCAGAACTGGGAATTTACTCACTTAAAACAAAGAGAGACATGCAAAAGTTGAATTAGCAGTACAAGGTAAGTAGAATGTCGGAAGATAGACTACCAGCCATGGTTGACAAGGCAGCTTGGGGAAAAGCGACTCCAGGGAAGAAAGGAATCAGATGGGACAAGGTGGTAGGGAGGGTTTGGAAGGAGATAGGAGACGAGGAGGAGACATTGGACACGGAAAGGTTCGGGGGGTTCAAGAAGAATGTCAAGGAGATGCTAGAAAGTAGGGAGGAGGCAACCCTTCGGAAGAAGGTACGAAGCGAAGACCACTTGGAGATATACGGGAAGTTGAAAGAAGGGATAAGGATGAAGAGTTACTTGGACGGCCCCATGGACTACGCAAAAAAACTGAAGTTGCAATTTCGAGTAGGCGATCTGGACTTGCCAGAACGGAGGAAGAGGTACAGCAGCCGTAGGAGAGAGTCAGAGGAGGATAGACAGACATGTCCATGTGGCAAATCGGAGGAGAGTAG
>CACKRE030000296.1:219249-231933 GCA_902602495.3 Ectocarpus sp. CCAP 1310/34 | reverse complement strand
GCTAGTTGCCGCAGTCGCACCTATGGTAAACTGTGCCTGACTACGTTGTAACAGTTTTCCTCGACATCGTCCAGTCAACAAGACCATGAATATCCGGCCTCTTGCGTGTGGAACACGCAAATAGGCGTCTTGGTGTTGAGGGAAGAATCGGAGATACCACCCGAAGAAATGGAAACGAGGGGACGGTTGTCCGATGCCCCGGCCAGTAGAGTAAGATATTGGACTAAAGCACACTAATCGATAAGTATGTCTGAGTGTACAACAAGCAGATAAGGACTGCACGAAAAGGGCACGAAGTCGACGTGTAATGAATCTGTGCGGGAAGGAGGTGCACGAATGCGCGCAACAGCACGGAGAGATAGGAGCTGTACATCAGGAACGTGACAGGAGCTTCTCCGCCACTCAGCGCATACATTCTTCGAGTTAGGAGTAAATGCGGCATGGCACGGCGACAGGGTTTACGGATGAGTTCGGTGGCGCGACGGCGTGATGGAGTGGAGGGTAGGCTAAGGGAACGGGCCGATGGCAAAGGGTGGGGGTATCGAGAAGCAACGATGGGAGCAACCACACGACTGGAATGGAATGGGCATGGGGGGAAAGGAAAGGGTGAAAAACCATGGGGGGACGTGAGATTCGATGATGGGAGAATGGTCGGACATGGTACAGGAATGCTAGGAACGGGGCCACGCTGAGGCGTGGGTTGGGAGGCAAGGAATCCATTCGACCGGGTCATCGACGGGACACGAGATGGCATGGCGGGAGAAGGGTTGGGGAGGGGGTTCGAATGGCGAGGACGGATTGAGTGCCGTTGAGATAAGTGTGAGTGAACATGACACGAGTTTGGAGGCAAGGAATCGGTTTAGCCATGCGTTTGGTGGCACACGAGATACCATGGTGGGAGGAGCGTCTACATGTAGGAAGAGGTTGGTAGCGGTGGGAGCGATTCAACGCAGGAACGTGTGCGGGAATTTTGAGTTGGCTAGGAGGAAGGAATGGATGCAGCCATGTGTTTGGCGGGACACGATATGGCTTGGTGGCAGGAGTGTCGGGGAAGGGTAGGGGCACGGGACGGATTATTTGACCACCCGAAAGTGTGAATGAACATCGCGTTGGTTGAGAGGCAAGGAATTTAGGGACTTGGATGGACGGAGATAGCATGGGGGTCGAAGCGGCGGGCATTTCTAGATCGGGGAGGACGCATGCCGTTGAGGTGAGTGCGAGTGAATGTTTAGTGGTTTATGAGGCAAGGAATGATTTCGGCCATACGTTTTGCGGACAGATGGTGTGGTTGGGGGTTCGTCGGGAACGGAGTCGGCTATTGGAGGAGCGATGCTACGCTGGAACGTGTGAGTGAATTGTGAGTTGGTGGGAGGTCAACGAATAGTTATGCCATGCGTTTCGCTGGACGTGATACGACATGGGGGGAGTATCGTCGGGGAAGGGTTTTGTTTTGGCCCTCGGCGATCGATCCGACACAGGAACGAGTGAGTGAAGAAGCCGTGGGTTGGACCAGGAATCGATAAAGCCTGAGCCTTGACCAGACCTTACATGGCGTGGCTGTAGAAGGGGTTAGAAACTGGACGATTGGTGCCACACAGGAATGATGCGTGAGTGAATACCGCGCTGTTTGGGAGGGAGATATCGACAATACATCCATTTCCTGAAGCCTTGAAGGAATCCCAGATGTCAACGTGGGAAAGACGTCGGGAAAGGGGGTTGTTTTGGGGAAGAGTGGCTCCGGGGAAAACGACAGTGAGTGAACACAGCGTGGGTTTGAAGGCAAGGAACCGATGGGCCATGAGCTGGGATGAACGCGAGATGGCATGGCGGGAGAAGATCGGAGGAGGGGCTTGCGGTCGACGACGAGTGCTACGAAGGTGAGAGTCAGTGAACAATAGGTGGCTGAGAGGCATGGATTGGCATAATTTAGGAGCTCAGATGGTCGCGAGATAGCGTCGCGGTAGCATGGTGGGGGATAAAGGATGCCTACGGGACGAATCCGCCAGGCAGAAAATCGGGGTGGATGCTGCATTGGTTGGGATGAAAGGAATTGGTCAAGTACGGCGGTAGAACGATAGGGGAAAGGGTTCATTTCGGACGGCCATTGCCAGGCGGGAAAGTTTGAGTGAATACCGGATTGACTGGGAGTCAAGGAACCGGTGTAGTAAGGGCCTAGAATGGACGAGAGATGCTGTTTTGAGAGCAGCATTAAGAAAGGGCTTCATTGGTGAGGACGGGGGCCACAGAAATGCGGGTGAGTGAGTAGTACGTGTGGTGGAAGTAAAGGTGTCGTTGAGCCCTGGAGCTCCGCTGGGCGTGAGATGGCATGGCGGGAGCAGGGTCGTGGACGGGAGTGGCTATGAGACGAGCGATGCCAAGCAGAAACGTATGAGTGAATGTCGTGTTGGTAAGGTGGCACGCAAGTTTTTTAGCGAGGGCCTTGATTGGACGTGAGATTTCAAGACTGGCAAAGGGCACGGGGAGGGGTTGACTACGGGATGAGCAATGCCATGTGAGTGAATACCGCGTTGGTCGAGAGGCAAGGAGTTGGTGTAGGGCAGCAGTGCGGCGGAATCGAGGTGGGATGTATTGAGGACGAGAGGTGCCACCTCAGGAAAGTGTGAATGAATATAGCGTTGGTTGGGAGATAATGTCGCCAGGAGCCAGGTAGCTTGATTGGACGGGAAATACTTGCCGAATTGTAGGAAAGGGATCGGGGAACGGGTTGGTCTTGGTGACGAGTGATGCCAAGCAGGAAAGTGCGAGTGTACTACGGGTGGGTTGGGGAGCACGAAAACGATCAAGCCAGCGCCTAGGCCAGATCCAAAATGGCACGGTCGGGGTTGGTTACTGGAGAAGTGATTCAGGAAAGTGAAAGTGAATGCGCGTTGGTTGGAGGCATGGAAACGGTGAAGCCAGCAATGCGGCGGGATCGAGAGACCGTGACAGGAGGTACAGGGAGCGCGACATTGCAGTATCCAAGATGAACGCCCACGAGAGGTCGTTGTCACTCCAGGGTTTGGCCTGACCTTCAAGATTGCAGTAGCACGAAATTGCACCCGTGTAGATCGACACCGCTCGGGCAGACGCGGGGCTGCCTGACTCTGTCGTAAGAATCCCTACCCTTGCTTGATGGCGGGTGCGGTCGACCTTGGAGTTGTACCTTGGAATTGTAGTGCACTGATGTGGAGCAAAGGACTGCAGAGACTACGTTGTCAGGGTCTTACATGAACACAAGATGGCCAGATGGAAGAAGGGGGAGAAGATGCTCAGGGGAGGGGTGATACTGCGGAGGTCGCAGTGAATGGACATGGCGGTTGGGAGGAAGTAAATCGGTGAACCCGGGCTTTTGGATGCCTGCCAGATGACATGGCGAGAGAGCAATCGGAGAAGGTACTGAATTGGAGAAGACGGATGACACTCGAACAAGAGTTCGTGAAAAAGGTCTAAGTTGGAATGCAAGGAGTCTGTGGAGTCGCGAGCTCGGGCAAACGCGAGATAGCATGGCTGGAGACGAGTGGGAGAAGGAGCTTCCCCGACGCTTCCCGCCATGCCATCTCGTGTCCGGCCAAACTCCTGGCCACTCCAATTCCTTACCTCAACACCAACGCGGCCTTACTGAACTTCCCTGGGTGGCATCGGTCGACCCGAAACCAACACCTAACCCCGACCCGTGTTCAA
The DNA here is from genome assembly GCA_902602495.3 of Ectocarpus sp. CCAP 1310/34. Classification (NCBI taxonomy): domain Eukaryota; class Phaeophyceae; order Ectocarpales; family Ectocarpaceae; genus Ectocarpus; species Ectocarpus sp. CCAP 1310/34. Next base: position 228,252 of record CACKRE030000296.1, on the reverse strand, counting down.
CCCTTCCAAGCTACAGGGCTCACCGATTCTTGCCTCCCAGTGCCCACCCGTCGATCACGAACTCTCACGTCCGTGTTGGCCAATAGAGTAACTTCTTCAGAGTAAGTGAACACAGCGTTCGTTGGTAGGAAAGGTATCGGTGAAACCTGGTGCTCGTATCGGCACGAGATGGCACGGCGGGAGAAGTGCCAGGGAAAGGACACGAAGAAATGAATTGGGGGAAACGAACGCCACGTGATTGGCAACGAGTGAAGAGTTGAGGCTGGGAACTCGGCTGGCCGCGGGGTGGATTTGCATGAGAATGATCGGGGAATGTACTGAATTGCCAAGGACCGATGACACTCAAATGATGAGCTGCTCAACCTCGGGGAAGCGTCATCATTGGCGACGCCCTACCGAGTGATGCCTCCGTCATCGTATGTCGTATGCTGTAGCTCGAGATCGGCTTTTGAGACCCGATCGGTCAAGGGGTGGGCCACGAAAAGAAAGGACTTGTGGTCTGGAGAGACCCAAGCAAGAGCTTGGGAAAAGATCGGGTTGGGAACCCGAGGCCTGTTTGCGGTCTGTTAGTGACTCTTTTGGTCTAACCAGATGTTGAATCTGTAGGTTTATGTCGGTTCCGTACATGTTTCACACACCGTGGCGGACTCAACCCAACCCTTACCCTTACCCTTACGCTAACGCATGATCAAACGCCGGCCTAGAGGCCACGAACAGAGTGAAAACACGGCTGCGCAGCGTTGTCGTCAGAGTGTGGAGCAAAGAGAGGGCAATGAAAAGGAATTGACCGCCGAATCAAAGCTTGACCGATCAGAGGGCGTAAAAGCCCATCGATGGGAAAAGTCACTAACAGATATCAGACCGTAATTTCCCCTTCGGAATGGTCGATCCGTCGCAGTCTTCTGCACTTTTTGAGGCCATGTCGCTTCACCCGGCGTCACCACCCACACTGATGGGCATGTCGGCAGAGTACACTCTCTGGGCTGCGGTGAGGCAGATACAGGATAAGAAGATAGGGTGGTGGTATTTGTGGTGTGGTCTTGTGGTGAAAGCGTGTGGTTTGGGGAAAGAATGGAACGCAAGTCTGTGAGACTGAAACAGTGGTTCGAGTGCACACACCAATCCATCGGTTCGGAACGGCAGCAGCACGCCCTCCTTCCTTGCCACAGTTTTGCGAAGGAACAAGCAGATCTCGCTGGTTCCGAACCTCTCCGAATGACATGAAACAAGCCCGCTCGTGCTCCAAACCACTTTCGATTGAGAAATTTTGGGTGCGATTGTGAAGGAATCTTACCGCCGGCAGTCGTGGGTCGGGAGGCAAAGAATCGATGAAGAAAGGACGTTCGGCCAGACCCGATGTGGTCCTGTTGAAGAAGGGTCGGGGCAGCCGCACGATTTTCTCTTGTTGCATTCTTGTGTGCTGGTATCTCTCTCACCCGTCTGCAGTGAGATCATCGCCGACCGAGGGGAAGCAGAACTACAGTACTACTTACAGCTTCCCCCCAATAAGCCCCTCGTCCGGGTAACCCTTGCTCCCTCTTTCCCCCTCACGGCGCGCTGTTCTCGGGAACAAAATAGTGACGGTGTTACCAGCGCCAGGAATCGTTCGCCCTCCCCCTCCGCAACAAACAATTACCAGCAATAATGCATCTATGTACCCTCCTGTTTTTTATCCTGAACCAAACCGAACCAAGCTTACGTGAGACAACATATGAATGAAACGACGTCGTTGCACACCTCTTCGAGAAAAAGAAGGAAAAAAAAACTGCTCGGACGTTGGAATGCTTGACGGTTTCGGGAAACATTAACACCAGTAGGCTCTTTCGGCCGACCTCCCAACAGAGGGATGGGTGGTGGGTGGATTGGGGTCAAGTGCCGGCTAGAGTCCCCTGTTCTATGATATGACAAAACGCGGTGATCGTCTGCAAAATCCACCCCGTCGAATGAGAGTTGTGAAACGTTGGCCCACCATACGCCGAAACCTCAACAAGATGGAATTATACCCGGGTACCTGTTTTCCTCCGACATACCAACGCGAAGGAGGCGCCCCGCATGCACTACCTGCATTAGACACATTAATATACCGGTGTACCTCTTCCGTTCCTCCGACATGCCGACACGAAGGCAATCATGCCCACAGCAATCGACCGAGCCACAACAAGAGATAAACCCCACATCACCATTTTCGTCCCGGTTGGAGGGTCGCCCTCACCGTGCATGTGGAAAACTCACACGCAAGCGCAGCGCACTCGGTGCCATGCTGAACACAATATCCGATTTTGCTGCAAAATCGAAGCTACAATATCGTACTACCACACATCCACTCTAGACTTTTCCGGCACACAAAAGAAACAAGGGCGAGAATCGTAGCATGTCCCACGCGTCGACGTCGTGGTGATTTCCCACTTGGTCTAAGCAAGGTTGGGACAAACGAGAAAAAAACGAACATCTCATCGCGGCCTTCACTCCCAAATCTCGAACATGAAGAATGCTCCCTGCCCAAACCCACACCCTGAAATCGAGCAACATTCCGAGTGAACCCCCGAAAGAAGCAGGACGCTCCGTATGATACTGTGGCACCAAAAAAAAAAAAACTGTACCATAATGTCAGGTCAGCGGGCACATCGGCTCGAAGGCAGCATCGCCGGAAATGGCGCGATCGTCTTTCAACGTGTCTGAAATCTTGAAACCGTCAGGTCTGGCTCCTCTTCCAATACTGTACAAGCACTATGTCTTGCTGATACTGCTTTCTGATGTCGCCGTCACTGCTGCTGTCTCCCGTACAGTTCGTGCGAGAAACCCTCTCAAATGCCCACCAAGCTATGAATGGACCTCCCATGATCGCTCTAGACAACAAATACTACTCCGCTGCTTCGCTGATAACATCACAAACAGTTAGAAGAAATTGAAGTAGTCTGAAAAGAGACGGCGGTAGGCTCCGAAATGAGGAAAAGCCTCAACAGCAAATTCGGTCAGCCGTTCGATTGCAACACATCCGCTGCCGCACGAGAAAATAAAGAGGTTGGCACTGAGAAAATAAAGAGGTTGGCACTGAGTGCAAACGCCACGATTCGCCAAAATGTGCAGAGGTCCTCTGGCGAAGCCATCCTGCGGACGCTTCGTGCGACTCCAAGGAATGCAGGGGGCGGGGGGGNGGGGGGGGGGGGGGGGGGGGGGGGGGGGGGGGGGGGGGGGGGGGGGGGAGCTGTTTTTGCCCGGGGGCGGTCTGGGGATAACCAAGCCAACACGCCCGACTCACTGCCCGTAACGTCTCTCAAGACAGAGAAGATCGCCCGCACCACCACAGCGACAGTGAACATCCTTCACTGTCATTCTTGACCACGTTTGACCGAATTCAGGCCGTCAACCATCGATCAGAGCCCACCGCCATCTGCTAAAATATCCGTCCACACAACCGCCGTCAAAACCACAGGAAACCCAACCCCCCCTCCTCACGACACGACTACGAACCCCTCCCCCCCACCCCCGCTGCCTCCCTCCGCTTGCTCCTGTTTTCTTCTCGCCGCCATCATCTGCTCACGGATGGACGGCCGCGCCGCCACACTACCCCCCCTTCCCGCCCCCGTACCACCCCGTCGCCCCTGCAGGATTGGTGCTCGGCCGGGCCCGGCCTTCCCTGCCCCTGCCGCGGCGCCTGTTCGGTTGGGCGTCGCCAATACGGTGAGGAGGGATGCCGCCTCTACCTTCTCCTGGGATGCCTTAACGGCAGCCTCGAAAGGACCGAGGCCCATGGCCTTGCGACACCTGTGGGCCAAAAATAAGGAGCAACGACGGCCGGAGCAACAGCAGCAGGCAGCAGGCAGCAGCATCGACACCAATGACAGCAGGGAGACGCATGAGACGAAACAAGCACAAGAGAAGACGGGCGACGATGCAACAATAACGAAAACATTCTAATGATGTTGCCCGGCTTGCGCACAACTACCCACAGGTTAGCTGAGAGGTGTAGTTTGAGAACGTCCGCAACAACCCCCATGACAAATCACACAGACAGAATGGCACTAGTCCCCGCTGCAAGGACACCCCGGGCCGGCGTCGTGGTGCACTAGAGTTTTTCGTGGATTGGGACTCTGAAGCCGCTGTTCCAGTGAGGCCCGAGCATCGGCATAAGAGTGTCCACGGCACGCCTCCGGACTGGGGTCATCAGAGCATACAGTTGAAGTAGTAGTGTCATCAAGGCGAGATGCAACATCAAAGAAAAGCAGGGCGATTCAGCTGCCAGCAGCCATCAGTGACGTTTCCCGCGCTCGAACAGCCCACACATCTGGCGTGTTCTTGACTCCAAGAGCCCAGCTAACCTCAACAAACCAAAAGTAATAAAAATAAATCGGTACAGTACGTCATATCTAACCTAAACATAACCATAACCCTACCCCCCTCATCAAATACATATGCAGGGTCTTCATGGATCGTGAAATTGTTTTCACACGTGTTCGCGGATTGTGTAGTCATCACCTCAGCAGCGCCCGTCTGGCCGACGCCCTTCCCTCCGCGACTTTCCCATTCAACGCTCGCGACATGCCGGGCAACATGCTACGGAACTCTAGGGCCTCGGGCAAGCCCACTCCCGCCTTGCTCCCAACGCCCAGAGTAGCCAGGCACTGCTCCGCGTAAAAGGCCGACTACAAGGGGGGGCGCGCAGACAGGGAGTCGGGACAAACAGCGAGGGGGGTGAGGGGTGGGGGTACTCAACTGCAAGTGTCACGAAGGTTGCGTCAAGACGCAAGTGTCGAGAGGACAGAAAACCGCAAATCAGAGGGGGGGGGTTCTGGCTAGAACGCTGGATATAGACCGAGACTTCTCTTCTTATGTCAGCCGGTTAGCGCCTTCGGTGCCGGACCAACATGGAAACACAGAATGAACAACCTGAGACTGACGTCTTTTCATTGGTCAGCCGGTTAGCGCGGTAGATGCCAACAACACGAACACACACACACGCTTTCAGGAACAGTTTGTGATTTCAACGGCACTGAGACTGACGTCTTTGCAGTAGCCAACCGCGGTCACATAGCGCGGTCGGTGCCATTAACATAAAAATGCACACACACCTTCGCAGCGACTTCAGCGTTGCGGTCGTCCAAGGACGGAAGAATCGCATGTAACACGTCCACACCGGGTCCGTTGCGTGCCGCCGCTTCCATAGCCTGTTTCGACGTTTGCCAGAGGATTGCCAGAGTCAAACGAGATTACTCTGGTAATTCTCTCAAGCTGCTGCGCGCGCCATGTCAGCGGCCAAACAGGCCGTCAACTACAGCTTGCCGGGCACAAGGCCCCCATCGTGTGCTTGTGAATATGCACGCGACGCACTACAGCCCCCAAAATATCAGACTGCAAACTGCTGTGCCGGCATCTTTCGCGTGCTTGTCTACGTGAGTGCAAACACCTCAACAACGTGAGTCTCCCTTTCTCTTGTACTGCAGGCTTGCCTGTATGCAACGCACAAGGCCCTCCTATGTACACCAGCACACCTGAGCCGCCGTTTGGCAAATGAAGCGCTTGTCTCCAGCAAGGCGCTGCAGCGTGCCCGCCATCATGGGCCTGATGTCTACCCTCCCCACGTCATGCTTCAAGAACCTGATCGGCCGTGAGTCGGCGCACCAGAGAGAGAGAGAACAAGCCGGGCCCGACGCACCCATGATATAGCCAGACGCACGGGGTGGCCGCAAGAAACAGTGGTGTGAGGGTCGAGTTTGCTAGATCGGTTTGGCGGATCGGGTGCATGTTCGTACCTTCCAACGCAACGCTCATGCGCAAAAAGATCCGAGGTTTGTGCTAAATTCGACCGCTGCTCCTGCGGGAGAAACGATATCGGGACCACACAACTCTCCTACCTCACTCACCAAACAGACAGCGCGAAAGCCTTGCCGTATTCGTTGCGGGGGCTGGGCTACATGCATAGGTTCGTCGCATTAGGCCGTAGGACGACGACACCCACACAGAATGCACCAAAATTCCCTACTGCCGCCCCCTGGATTTCGCAAAAACCGAGAGGTGGTTAACGCAGGCCGGTTTGGTGGTCTTGCTACCGCCGTTGCTGAATACGTATCTGCCTTGGCTTTCTCTCACCAGATGCCTCATGAACGCACCTCCTTTGGCCACCAGGTAGAAAACCCATCGACCATCACAAAGTCTCCACACTCGCCTGAAAATGTCCCCCACCCCGAGCAGGGCATTCCGAACCATCGACGACCGGAGGTTCCCCACCGCCGCCGCCAGCAACCCCACCACCCCCTCCAGATTATCGTCCGCATCCCCTCCGTCGCCGCTGCTGCCGGCCCCCCGGCCCCCGGGCCCCCCGGGGACAAGGAGCTTCTGCGCGTGGAAGATGCAGAGCCTGCGGGCCGAATCGACGGCACTGTACAGATCCGCCCAATCCCCGTCGCCCGCTGAGGCCGCGCGTACGGCCTGCATCTCCTCGTCCGGGTTAGGGGACGGCTCGAAGTCCCCCGTCTCGAGCACCGCCACCTGGTACACGGGTCCCTGCGGGGCGCCCGCCATGGCGGTTTCCTCTTCTGAAAGCTGATTTGGATTTTTCGGGAGGTCGTTGGGAATGGAGACAGTAGGAGTGAGCGAAAGTGAGGGGGGAGAGAGGATGAGAGAAACACATGGACAAAGAGAAAGGAGGGAGAGCGAGAGCAAGAGAGGAAGACGAGGGGGGACGGGGAAATAGGGAGAAAGAGGGAGCGAGAGAAAGAGAGAGAAGGATGAAGAGGGAAAGCGGGTGAGAGGGAGAGAGGGAGAGAGGGAGAGAGGGAGAGAGAGGGGGGAGGAGAGATGAATTACGAGCACGCAGGCGCATGGAGAGGGAGGAGCGGGGAGGAGGAGCAAGGAATCGGCGACCCTCACCAACAACACAGCGCGCCTTCATGAACCGAACAGCAACAACGGCAGTCACGAAGCGAACACGGCCCACCAACAAACACCGACAACAATCTACGTAAATACGTATGAGAGAGGGGGGCCCGTGGAATTGATTCAACAATACAGAAAGCAACGCTACCTTCAGCTCCCGTCGGTTGCGCTTTTGCATGGGGCTGACACCGGTGCTCCCCTTGGCCAGCACAGACTTGCCGTTCAGGCGCGACCCGAGCCCAGCGCCTCCACCGGACCCTTCGCCCTCCTCCTCCGCCGCCGGGGGCTTCACCCCCCTCTCGGGCGATCCATCCATGTCCCCGCCGCCTCCCCTTCCCCCCGCGGCGGCTCTGGAGCTCCTGCCTCTGACGGCTCTGCCCGAAGAACTCGTGTCTCGTCTGTCAGCGACCGCTCTTGCTAACGCCGCCGCCGTCGCGCTGGGACCCCGGGCGGGAGGAGGAATCGGGAGCACTCCCCCGTGGTTAGGATTACCAGCGTCGCCGTCGACAGCAGCGCCGTCTGCACCATCGCCGCTCAAAGCAGCCGGCAGCGGCGCTGCTACCGCGGTAGCGCTTCCGCCCATGAGGTTGGGTCCGCCAATCGCGGGGCGGCCACCGTCCTCCCGGTCCGATTGCGACGACGGTCGTGGTGGTTCATGATGGCTGCTTGAGGCGGCGCTGGCGCTGGCGCTGCTGCTGCCCCCTTCCTTGCCATCCCCCTCGGCATCGACTCCGCCGCTGCTGCTGCTGCCTGATGAAAAGTCTTTGGCGTTGAGAACGCTGGGGTTAACCTCTTCCAGCGGCTGTGACGAAGAAGACGAAGAGTGCCGGGCACCCGGAGACGCCGCCGCCACCGATGACGATGCCACGTCGTCGTCGCAGTCGGCGTCCACGCCTTGGTCCACCGGCTCACTCGTGGCTTCCGCAACGGCCACCTTGCTGCCGCCGCCGCCGCCGCCGCCGCCGCCGCCCCCTCCCAATCCCTTTGCTATTTCCACCTCGACCTCTACGCTAGGGTTGCTGCGGCCTCCACCCCTCCTCCAGCGGCTCGCGGTATTACCCACGGTTGCAGTAGATTCCTGCGAGGGGGGGGGGGATACACAGGTAAACGCACACCGTGGTCGTTAGACCATTGAACTCGCATCCTTACAATGCCGGGACGAACCGATACGCGGGGTTTTCGCCGGCCCAGGCTACGCTTCACAATGATGGACCAGAAGCAGGACATCGTCCTTGCGTTTGCTGCGTCAGACCAGATATGCCATGGGTTCATCGCCCATCGCGGGGGTAAACAAGGGTGACACAACGAGGACGTAGAAGGGCGCATTGTGGGAATATGCGGCGACATTCGCCCGCGGCGCACCGTGTTCGCTACACAAGAAATGGACCGACGGCGACAACGATGGATACACAAACACGAACTCCGTGACCACATGACTTGTCGACATATTATAGCACTCGAACACTACTCCCCAGCGTACAGCGGTACATACTACGCGGCAACAACACACCGGACAGCAAAACCAAACCTAGTCGTGCGTCCGAAAAGGCGAAACATTGGGTATCATCCACAAGACGCCGTTCTACACAGGAACAAAAAAAAACTCTCACTTCAAGGACACCACCAACCCATCCTCTTCGACTTGGTTGTATCTCGAACGGGAAGTCTCTCTTTGCTTGTTGTATGCATATTTTTCTACAACTACATGCGAAGCATGAAATATGTAGCACCCGCTACTTACCGACCGAGTGCCGGTCGTGCGTGACGACGAACGAGAACCTGGTCTCCCCCCACTCGCGACCCTCTCGCCCCTTCCTCCGTCGGAGTCCTCTGCTGCTGCTCCTCCTCCTGTTCCGCCGCCGCCGCCGCCGTTAGGCAAGCTCTCCGACGCGCCCTGCTCCTGCTCACGGCGACGCACGCGACTGCCCCTGCGTGTGCTGCTGCTGCTACTGCGTTGCACCTGGCGTGCTTGCCCCTGCTGTTCTGGCTGCTCTCGCTGACTCCTTAGGGCGGCCTGCCCGAGAATTATCGCCCGGGCTCTTTGGCGGGTGACGGGCGGCGAATAGGCTCGCATGCTGCCGTGGCATTAATGGTAGGAGAAAGCAGTAGTGGGGGCGGAGGGGGGGGGGG
>CACKRE030000296.1:204470-219210 GCA_902602495.3 Ectocarpus sp. CCAP 1310/34 | reverse complement strand
GGGGGGGGGGGGGGGGGGGGGGGGGGGGGGGGGGGGGGGGGGGGGGGGGGGGGGGGTCAGAAGAAAATTGGTCGTGATGATTGCCCTGCTCGCAACCGGTGAAACATGTGTCATGACCAACCATTAGAGATAAAATCCATGGGGTCGTGGTTCGTATGCTACTGATTTAGATAGCGTTGTGCGTCCTGCGATGTGATGCAAATGTCTTGCTGCCGGTGTCCTCTTGGGCAAGACTAAGTGGGAGGCGTCCGAACTACAGGTTAGAGCGTGTATTCAAAACCAACATCAGCCAGCAACCGGGTGGTTCAGTTGGAATTCATGGTACAGAACGTTGTGACTCCAGACATGTTCCGGGTTCCATCTCACTGGAGTGAAAAAAATGGTAGACACCGCAATCTAGAGATGGAAAGGGCGTAGCCGTGAGCACACACAGAGAAAGAGGGACCGAACGAACGGACGAACGACTCAAAGCCTGCCGCTCCGCGCTACAAACAGCAGGCACGCACCTTCAGGGAAGTGGTGAACCTGCATGTGTGTGACCTCATGGTGCATCCAACACACCGAAGGTATAGATACGCATAAGCAAATGGATGTGGCGAGTACCATCACAAGACACTGAAGGGTGGGCATTGCCATCCTTAGGGCAGCGGTCGGGACCGGGGCTAGCGGCGTCAAGACCGCACGCCTCCATCATTGTGATAGCGGGTTCATACTGTTTTTTCCGCCCACGGCAGGCACCTGCTGAATCCTCGTTCGGCGATGAATACAACAGGCAGCCCGTGCCACACTTGTGTCAAGTTCGAACGGCTCAATTGGCGGAATTTTTAACCCAAACCACCAGGGTTGGGAAGTGGAGAGCTTATCACCCGCGCTATGTTTCCTGCTGCGTCTACTGCAGTTGGAGGTATGCTATGCTCATGTTTAATGCATCTACGGGATTATTCTGTGCAGCAGCAGGACATTCCCACCATGGCTACTCTTGACAGTCTTGACGCGGAAACTATTACATTGCAGGAAGAGACTGATGTTCTTGCGGTTGTGCACAAGCTGGAGGCTTATGCTAAATATATGAGTACTATGCATATAAGTATAGGTAATCTCCTGCTTCAAGTTATCACCGGGTTCGACAGTTAAGGACAGCGCCGACCGCGCGAAACAGGCACTTCACCGATCTTCATGCAGAGCCAGTGCCACCTTTGCCAGGGGGCCGGGGCCGGCGCGATTTGAGCTGTGGGTGAGCCGCCGCCGATCCACAGACGGTCTCACGGAAATATTTTTCGGATGACAACAAAGGCCACACACAAAGCATTCCCTGGAAGGAGAAACCTAGCATATGCCACACATCAAGCTTGCAAGTTCTTCACACAAGCGGTGAGCATCGACCAAGGGAGGAGTTCCCCTGGAATGCTGCTTACTCCTCTGGCGCCGGCGGTGTCGGCGACCCCACTCTGTCGTTGTAGATAGATACGGGGCTGGATCGAATATTGTGTGAGTGTGTTTTCCTTGTCTATCTTGCTTGCAAAACCGAACCGCGCGCGTAAAACGGCGCTGGCACACGATCCTAAAAGCAAGCGAGATGTGACAACACCACCGAGAAACAGGACGGATACAGAGAGAACAAATACACACTCACAAACGATTTAGTAACAGCCTCTCTGCCTCAGGGGGCTGAGACTTGAACGAGGTGCGCTCCTGCTGTATTGGCTGCTGGCCCTCTCTCTCCCGAGACGATGACGAGAACTTGTTGTTCGCCGTTGGACACAAGAAATATCACAGGCCCGTCGTTCCACCGAATACGCTTGCCGCCTCTCCTCTCCCCCCTCGCGTTTTCAACCCTGCGCAGCTCTTTACTAGCTCAAGGGGCGTCTCTGTGGATGTATGGCTCGCCACAAGAATCACTTGCCGCCTGCTTCCGGTGTGCGCTCAGAGTCGTCCACACGCCCCTCTTTTTCTCCCGTGTTTTCCGGAGGTGCGCGTGCAGGGTTCCTCTACTAAACATACCCGTACAAAATAATGCCTCCAACACCTTGAACATTTCCGCGGATTGGGTGTATAGGTGTATGTTCTTGGTTGGTGTGCCCCCACGAGGGCGCCGACAATGCGTCACAGCTTGCCGTGGCACCTTTGCTACCCCGTGGCGCCTCTCTTCTTGGTGCAGCGTTGAGTGCGATTTGCGTCAAAAAACCGTTCATCACTCGCTGGCTCAACATCGTTGCGATCCGGGTGGTGGTTGGTTTTGAAACACAAATCAAGGCGCAAATAGCAGCAGCAGACAGCCGTTTGTTGGCAGCAGCAGCCAGCGAAACAATGGCCGACAGCAAGAAGAAGTCCCGGAAGGAGCGGCAGCGCGAGCTCCGAATGCTGGAGAAGGACATCTCCGGCGGAAAGTCGGTGATAGACTACGGCAAAGTCAACGAGGTGGGTGGGCGATTTTCGTTTTCTGCTTGTTTTTTTTCTTGAGACACCAACGACAGCGTTTTGGGGAACTAATTTTGAATTGACAGGGGCAGCGAGCGTGGCGCGTCGTCTGGCTCGCTTGCACCATACTTGTATGGCGGGCGAACAGCATCTCCTCTGCCGGCCTCTGTCACCACATGTCATCGTGTATTTCCACCCGATGGCGTCTCGATTGGAACGTCTGTCAGTGGGCGTTCTTCCCGCATCACACGTATTTATGACCCATAGTTGTTCAAAGGAGAGCATGGCCTCTACTCAACATGCGCGCTCCCAACGTCCGCAGAAGTTGGCCGAGACACAACACGTACAGACTGCAGTGGCCCGCCGACACCGTCGTCGTTGGAATATGTGGTACGCAGAAGAGCGACGGCGGACAAGAGTTGTTCGTGAACTTCCAGCACCATCGACCAATACCTGCTTTGTATCGCGAGTTGGTTGATGGAGTCCCTTATCACCTGATTTTCACGTGATATTTCCCTCGTCCTGCGGTTGCCTGCGGTAGGCTTAGGCCCATTATGCGGGCATAGCTTTTAGCATAAATGGCCCTTTTGAGCATAAGAAAAAGCATAACTAAAAAGGAGCAATGCTCGAGCATATTTCAGCCCCGAAGGAGCATATATGCACGCGCGACGAGCATACACTGCTGCATAATGAGCATAACGCTCATAGATAAGGGCATTTCGGTGCTTGACACATGGCCTGAGGGCGCCTGGTGTTCGATCGTTCGATTATTCGGGTACTTCGACATAGACAGAGACAAACGATGAGATAATAATGGACAAGTGTTTTTAAGCAGCCAGCAACGTGCGCGCACATGCACGCACACACACGGGCTTCCCCTGCGGATGTCATGACGCGCTCGGCGATAAGCTCTAGCTCTTCCAGCTCTTCTAGCTCTAGCTCCAGCTCTAACTCCAGCAGCTCCAGCTCCAGCTCCAGCTCCAGCTCCAGCTCAAGCTCCAGCTCAAGCTCAAGCTCAAGCTCGAACTCTTCTAGCTCGGAGTCTGATGCGCCAGAGGTTCAAAAGATCGTGCAGACCTCCAACCACAGCAGATCGCACCCAACAGGTCGTGCTCCCGCGACAGAAAAGGATACGAGGGATCCCCCACCAAAAGATCCCTCGTCCCGTGGTGCGGCGGGTGCGGTTCAGCAAAGCATGTTCAGCTTTTTGCCCAACGCAAACGCCGCACAGCGAAAGCGCAACACGACACGCCAGCAAGAGGTGGCGGCAGCAGCGGCGAACCCGACAGCACCCGCTCGAGCGTCCCACATCGATAGGCGTAGGGTTGTGAGGGTAAACCGCGAACGGAGGAAACAACGCGTCGATGATGGTGAGGAGGGGGATGACGAGGAAGAGGAGAAGGAGGAGGAGGCAACGGTGGGCAGCAAGCGCAAGCGTAAGTTATCATCGGCCGCGGCGGGGAAGCAGCGCGCTGTCAGATCGAGAATCAGTGCCTACGACAGGCTGAAGGAGTTTCCGAACCACACTCTGGAAGTTCGCTGCGGCGTCCTCACGTGCGCGGCCTGCAACAAGCCGATAGACATGAAGAAGAAATCAACCGTGAGGAACCACGTGTCCGGCGTGGAGCACGGCAAGGCAACGAAGGACTACCGCCGGAAGAAAGAAGCAAAGCAGGTATTTTTTTTTCAAGCGATAGAAGACTAGGCTGGATACTGTAGCTCTACACAGCAGCACACTATCGTGCTTTGTGGTGCTGGAGTCTACATGTGCAAAATATTTTTAATACACTAGACTAGTCTAGCCTAGTGTACTTTTGTTTTAGTACTCGTCCATGCTATTTTAAATGTGCTGCTGCTGATTGCCGTTGTTTATTGTTTGTATATTTCAACAGTGGATCAACCAGTGTAGCACAGAAGGGACGTCTGACTTCACGGTGTTTTTTTTCCTTCGCTTTGTGTTTCGCGGCTCACGCTGTCATATAGGAGTATATTGCCGTGCCGCTGCTCTGTTTTTATACGTTTGTTCGCTGATGACGCTGTTGCCAAGTGCTAGATAGTACCAAAACGAAATGGCCAACACTAAACTCCGGGACTGACGTTGTTGAACACGACTTTGCTCGAACGCACGGTTATCTTTCGCCTTTACAGGCGTCTCTGGATAATTTCCGAGAGTACTCTGACTTGCTCGGAGGCAGCTACGGCAGCAAGCTTCCTCCCAAAGAACAGGCGACGCAGTTCATGGCAGTCGAGGCGTGCCTGTCTGCCGGGGTCCCTCTCAACGCCCTCGAGAATTCACTGATGAAGGATTTCCTACACCACTTGGGGGCGAGGCTGCCGGGAGCACGGCACCTTGCCAACTACATCCCTTTCATCGAGAAAAAGGAGGTGAGGCCGAGCCGTCTTGCATACGGGGCTGCCTTGGATCGTCGACATGACCGCAACGAGTTTGTGTCTGTATTTATTTGGCAAGTTTGTAACTTACCCGCCTCTTGGAATCAACGCGTGAAAAATGTTGTCCCTTACCACTCGTGCAATCGTCGAACGGCCCGACTCCCAATGTGTCCCCTGCACGACAGAAGCAGCGGATTCTCGACGAGGTTGGGGACTCCCGGTATGCGATCACATTCGACGAGACGCCGTACCGCGCTGCGTGCTTCGGGATTGGTATCCGTTTCGTCAACAAGGAAGGACAGGTACTAGGTTGTGCCGTGATGTAGATGGTTCAATTCGCGTAGGGAGGTGATACGTGCTTTTCAGCTGGAGGGTAGGGTACCGTACGAATGGTTCGTGAAAAAGTCATGCACAAGGTCGCTTTGTTTCAAACCTCTCTTCTGATTCGTCTCTTTCTCCTTCCCCCGCCCTCCCTGCCTCTCTCTCTTTCGCTTTCTTTCTCGTTCTTCATGCCTTTTTGCCGGCAGATCACCCAGCGAGTGCTTAACTTGAGCATGCTGAGCAAGTCCATGGACTTCAAGGCCATCCACGGCGAAGTCATGAAGATCACGGTGGACGAGTACAAAATAGACCGCAGCAAGTGCGTCGGTTTCATGCTCGACGGATGCGGCGCCAACATGAAGGCCCTGGACACGCTGCTGCTGAACTTCCCGAACGCTGTCGGCGTTCGGTGCTTCTCCCACCTCCTCAACAACTGTGGCAACGAGCTGAGCTCGGAGGAGACCGACAAATTCGCTGGCCACTTGCACGTACTCCTGGCCCATAGCCACAACGCTAGAGACTTGTGGTTGCAGGAGACGAAGGTGTCGCCTCCGAAACCCGTTTCTCACCGCTGGAGCTCGCGTTACGTGCGGAACAACGCCTTGGTGCTGAACTGGCAGCAGATGAAGACCTTCGTCGACAAGTTCACCTCGACCGAAGAGTCCAGGTCCAAGTCGGCCGCTGCGATGAGGGAGGAGCTCGGGCGTGTTCGGCCGGATGGTGTCCACCAGGAGCTCATCTTGCAGCTGGGATTCGCGGTAGCTGTGGACGTCGGGATCCACCTGGTCCGTCCCACCCATCTACTCGAGGGAGACGGATTCCTGGTAAGCACTTACCCGAGAGGCCCTTATATTTCGCACCTACCTTTCGTAGGTGTGGTCGTTCGGTGTTCGTCATCTGCCGCTATATGTTATTGATGTGTTCCCTTCCCGTACCGTCACCCCTTGCCACCGATAGCTACCTGAGGCGTACGATGCCATCGTGAGTGTGCGCAAAGGTCTGGCCCTGACCTTGGACAGCAACGTCCCTCCGCGGTTTGAGGACAAGGTGAACATGCCTAACGTGAACGCGCTCGTGAGGGAGTACTCCAACAGCGTGAACGCCAACGTGAGTATTTCGGGAGTCCGTTTGTGGAAGTTGCTTGTGCGACCAGAAATTGTTGAGCTGTGTTCGATGACGCCCCCTCCATGATCACAACACACAACCATCACGTCACCTCCTCCTATTGACGCCCACTTCGTGTGTTTGTACTGTTCATGGGTTGCAGGAGTCGGTCAAGAAGTGGCTGAGGGAGAAGGCACTCTTCGACATGCATGCCGTCCGGCAGTACGCGTTTGACAGGATCGGGGACCACCCAGGAGCCAAGGAACGCAATGCTATTCGGGTCTTCAAGGCCGCGAGAATCCTGAACTTTAGGGTCGTGACGGGGCACGGAGTGGAGGAGTCGGACGTACACGTCCTAGCAGAAGTATTTCCGTTCGTGACAACGGCCATGGTCCATGAGCTCGTAGTAGAAAAGGATCTCTACAGCACCGCGGCGGCTGGCACGGACTCGGGGTGTGATTTGTGGGCTTTCTGGCATGACAACAGGCTTAAACTCCCTGCTTGGTACAATGTAGCCAAGGACGTAGCTTTGATCCAACCCTCTTCCGCTTTCATGGAACGGGTGTTTTCTCTGCTTCGTGCTTGCATGGACGAGCGGCAGGAGCAGTGCCTCAGCGACCGGATTACGGCATCAACCCTTCTCAAGTACAACAGGGCTTCCAGTGCTAGAAGCTAGAAGGCATTCTTTCATCGTTGCTAAAAGTGCTGCTGACTTTGCCTGCAGCTGCTTATGTAGCGCCGCTTCTTCCCTTCGGTGGCTCGACTGTTTTTGTCTCTCCCTGTTTAGTTTTTAGGTGAGCGCAGCTCGTGTATCTGCTTTTGTATTGGGGAGAAGCTTTCGAAAGAGGGCGTCAAAGTGTGCTGTTTGCCACTTAAATGTCAGGAGTCGAGAGTTTTCGACATTCGAAACGAAGAGCATGATGATGAGGATGATGAAGAGCATTCACAGGTCTAATAGTGTATTGCAAGCTAACGGCCGCTCTTGCCGTTTGCCCATTTTTTTGGAGGAAAAACAGTCAATTTCAGCCAATGTACCCAGCAAAAGACAACAACAGAACACCTCCGGCTTCGAAGAGAAGATTGGGCGAGGCATAACTACCTAAAACAAGCAGGATAGCGAGCATGAAGTATCGAATTGAGGCACATGACCACCAGAAAAAAAAGCATAGCTAGAGCATAGGTCAGGGCATATTTGCAAAAAAAACGCACAATCGTGGGCATATTTGACTTGTTTCAGGAGCATAAAATAAGAAAAAAAAAAGCATAATGGGCCTAAGCCTAGCCTGCGGCACGTTTGGCGAGATCTCATGATGCTCACAACAACCTCTCAACGCCTCCTTCCAAGTGGAAACCCGAAAACGACCCATTTGTGCCTGCCTCCCTCTCCTGAATGACAGAGACATATGGACGACAAGCGGTTCGAAAGAGAGCTCAAGCACAAGGAGGTGCTGCAGAAGCAGGCGGACCAGGGCGCGAGCAAGGAGTCGGAGCAGGCCCCGAGCGCGACCTACGACGCCTTCATGCGGATGCAGACCGGGCAGGAGACCCGCACCATCGCGGACAAGATCAACGACCCCAACAGAGTGTCCTGGGAGCAGTTCCGGAAGGTGGGTTGTAAGCAGGCCACGGGCGCACGGAGCGGTTACAAGAGTAGATGAAGACCAGTCGAGTTCGAACCCCGACGCTCCCGGAACGGCTACGGTGGGTTGCGTGCAGACCACAGCCGCGCCAAGCGCCGATTGCTTTTTAAATTACATGCCAAGAAGAGTGCATGACGACGACAGGTCGACTTCGAAACCCGGGCGGCTATGTCTGCGACAAGCTTGGAAGTTGATCCCCATGCTTGGGATATCACCGTCTTGAGTGTGTTTAAACCCGTCCTGATGTAATCTATGGTTGGGCCGAAAGAAGCGCGTTTTCTGGGCAGCCCGGTGCGTCAGCACCACCACCACCCCCCATCCTCCCGTTTAACTGTCTTCAATTGATCCATGAACCACTCCTTCGCTTCCCGCCCAATCGCAGGACAACGCCGACAAGCTCGATATCCCCGGGGCCGACCGCAAGAAGATGGTGGAGTACCGAGCGCAGCTGGACAAGGAGCGGGAGTCGGCGCTTGCGAAGGGCAGGAACAGGCCCAAGCGGAAGGTGGGCGGCGGCTTGGGGGCTGTGTGACTGGTTCTGTGTGTAGGTTTTTCTGTTGTAGCTCGTATGAAACACGCTTTGGCCATTCAGGTCATCTTGTTCGGAGAAGAGGGCAGGCGAAGTCCCCCTTGTCTCGCAAGCGAGTCGCGGTTTGCCGTGACGGCGATCGCGAATACATAGCCTGTTGTCGATAAGCACCTTTGCTCTGTCAGCACAAGTTCGCACACAAGGCGGTGTTTCGTCATACGCCACCAGACTGGCGTGTCTTCATTCGTCGGCTACACCCGCACGCTCCCGTATTTTTTGTCCTGTTTTAAGTTAAGACTGACGTCGTTTCATGGGGTAACCGGTTAGGTCGCGATCGATTCCAACTGAGAAAACACACACACACACACTACATCGCACGTCTATTCACCTTTGTCCCGCTGTACGACTGGCGGTTTTTCATTCGTCAGCCGTTTAACACGGTGGGTGCCAGTTGTGCGTGCATCTCGGCACTGGAAACCTGCGCAGACGGAACGAAAGTCGTCCATACCGTAAGACTGGCTGCAGAAGATGACGAAAAACGAAGGCACGATATGCCGTCATGGGTTTGATCGGGGTAGTGCCAAGTATGAAGTCTCACCGCTCGGGGCATTGGTGTAGGCATGCTCATTTGTTTGTGTTATCCGCGTGCGTTCATTCGGCTCTCCCCACCCCCACCCCCAAGACGGGATACCGTTCGCACAGCTGTTTCTGACCCGGATAACAGGAGTTCTGATCCCTGGTATTTTATTAAAAAAGCAGTAGAAAATATGCTTACAATCAAATAGGAGTAAGACTTTACCCGTTCGAGATATAACGTCAGTCGAAGGGGATGGGTCGAAGTCTTCACAATGAGGAGGGGAAATAATCCGGCTTCACCATGAGAAGAAGAAAAATCCGGCTGGGTACTGGGCTCACTTTTTTGTGAGAAGGGCACCCCCACCGGCACATGGTCTTCTTTTTCCTTACCTCCGTGCCTTCGCCTGACGCGCGCGCCCGGCGTTTGTGGCAGCTCGGGGTCAGCTCTTCCGAGAGCGAGGGGGAGGGGGACGACAGGAACGGCGGCGGCGGCAGTGACAGCGAGGACTGCGGCGGGTCTAGCTCTAGGCGAAAAAAGCATAAGAGCAAGAAGGACAAGAAGAGCAAGAAGAGCAGCAAGCACAAGAGCAGGCGTAAGGGGAGCAGCAGCAAGAAGTCGTCCAAGAAGTCATCGAAGAGAAGGTGCGGGGGAGCCACCGAGAGGAGTTGGGTGTTTGCGTGAGACATGAGGCTTGTATGATTTTCCCGAAGTCAAGGCGTGTGGACCTTCTGCCCACCCCCTCCCTTTCCGCCCCACTTTGTGGAAATTGTGCAATGAAGCAGACGGAAGAAGACAGGGAACCGATGGCGAAGTCCGAACGCCGAACGCCGAAGATGATGACGGGAAAAAGCAGACCCAGAACACGCATAATTTTTTTTTGTTTGTGTGGTATCCTTGCCCTCAATTCGGGGTTGTCACGACCCTCTTCAGTTTTTCCTTGTCCCACTCCATGTTACCGCCCACGGAGTTGTTCCAGATGTCGACCAATGCCCGGTGGCGTGCTTTTCGCTTGTGTTTGTGTTCGCGTTTCCTGTTTGGGGCAGACCGTGCTCCTAGCACGTGGCTGCGGTAGTGTTGTCGTGGATCCCGTTTTCGGGCTTCGGTACGGCATGCCTGGGGGGGCTCTGCCTGTATCTTCTCCTGTGCTTTCCGCCTTTTTGCGTAATTTCTGAACCAGTCGTCATGGATGTTTTGGCCCCGTGTGTGTGCGCGCGTGCTTGCTTGCGGGGATTCCAGGAAGGGCAGCGGCGGGGACAGCGGGGACAGCTCCGACAGCGATACAGACGCCGATTCCGAGGAGAGCAGGAAGCGCCGCAGAAAGGACAAGAAGAGCAAGAAGAAAGAGGAAAAGGTATGAACGCCACACTTCACTTGATATTGCCAAGCCGCTTGAGTTGCTCGTTTTGCTCTTGTTCTCCCCTATCTCGGCCCACCACAGTTTCGCCTCTTGTGCGACGGCTACATATGCGCGAAGCCGTGTGTCTTGTCAAGTGTCTTTGGGTGCCTGGTACGTGTTTTTGATTCGGTCTTTCACGGAAGGACTCTTGCCTTGTTGATTCCCGAACAGCCTCCTCAACCGTCCTTCTGAGAGTGTGCGCACCGTTCTTTGAGGGCAACGGCTGATCAGCCCAACGCACCGAGTACGTGTAAAAGAGAGCGGCCTACGCCGCCGTGGCACACTGGACATCACATACGCCGAGCGCGCCTCGAGCCTAGCGTGTACCGCACCCCGCTTGATGCTGTTCAAATCGAAAAAGACGGGATTTGAACCCGCGACCATCGACATGACAAACCGACCCTCTTCTTACCCGCAAAGGAAAGTAGTCAACCACCTGTTGCGGCTAGCGAGGCCAGGGTTGGTCTACCCACACGGAAGTATGTTTATTATGATCTTGAGATTGGTCATGCGTGGGGGGGTCTGTACATGGCATCCTCAACCCTCTGTGCTGTGTGCCCGTGCCTTTGTTATTGTTCGTTTTATCCCTTCCCTCATCCGTTGCCCCTACCCTCGTATTGTCACCCTTGACCGGGCCCAGCCAAGGTTCGCAGCGTTCTAACTTTCGCAACAATTCCTTTGACTCGTCCCTCTCTTCTTTGAGTATGTCTGTCTCTCCCCCCNCCCCCCCCCCCCCCCCCCATCTCACTATTTCTCTCTTTCTTCCGTCGTTTTCTGTGGCAAGGAGCCCGAGGCGAAGGGCGCGGACCCTCGGCGATTGTCGGCGTTCCTCCAGGGATCCTCCGGCAGCGACAGCGACTAAAAAGCGACAGCGAATCATCTTGTTGCGGATTGTTCCCCGGTGTGTGCCGCTCCGCCGCCTAACGGCGCCGTTCCCAGTACCACGCCACGTAGGGCCCCTCTCCTCGTCTACCTGCCTCGCTGGCCTGCCTTCCACCTCGGCAGGCGTTGTGCCAGGATGTGCTTGGATGAATGGGGGAATATTCATCGGCCGCGGCGTATGAGTCGCGTTTGCGTTCGCAGCGTGAGGCATGCGTTTCGTTCGAGACGCCAACTAGGCCCACAAGAGCACGATTCCAATTTAGTCTAGGCCTAGTCGGCCGGGGGAGGGAGGTTTAACGGTGCTGTTCGCCAGGCTTTGGTTGCCAGAGCTTCGGCTGTTACGGTTTTTTCAAACAACGAAACGTGCACTGAAGCAGACCACCAACATTTGGGTGAAGGCGCTCGTTCTCTCTCATTATGATGTTCCGTTGAGAGCTCCCTGGCGCCTCAAGGGTGTGCGACGACAAGACCGGTGTAGCACTGCTGTATCGGCTTGAGAGTTTTGGTCGTTGATTTGGTTCCCCTCCGGAACGAAATGCAGGTGCGAGTGTAGTGCAGGTGCGCTGTGAACCTGCGATGCCTGACCAGAGTTGGGTGGTCCCTGCGCACAAGCTTTTCGTTGTGTTGTCTCTCGTGCCACTCTTGAGAGGGAGTGTAGAGAGAGCCACAAGCGTTTCAAGCAGAACATGGCAGGTCATAGAGAGACTGCCAGGAGCAGTCATCAGCAGCAGCATGCGGGTAACGAGTGTGGCCTGAGTGCGCCACATCCTACGGATTTGTGAGCATCGCGGTCTCCAAGAGATCAGCTTGTATACTTAGAGACAAGCGCCCACGTCAAGTGCGGACGGTGTGGTTCTCCCCGTGTAGTTTGGGCGGTGAGTGCACACACCCGACTGTGAGAGTTGGTGTAAGAGGTTAGCGATTAGTCATCCGCTGTCGTCACACTCGGCGTTGGCCGTAGTACCAGGTTCGATCGTCACAAATAAATGGTGCTTGTTGACAAATAAAATCCCAACGTGACGATGTGTTTTGATGCGTCAGCCACGCCGCCCATCTCCGGTCCTCACGAATAACGTTAACTTTCGAGCGTCACAAAGCTATGATATGGGCAGATTCGAATCCTCGCAGTAACCACGTTGTTCCTATGTGTTTGCAAGCAAGTATCAGCCAAGCCGCCGATGACCGATCCCCACGCTAACCAACCTTTCTTCGAGGCGCCCAGGACACCAACAGAGGGGTTGCCCCGGAAAACACTGCTTTTGCCGGGCACATTCGGTGTTGGCTGGTGCCATCTCATCGGTTGTTTTTGTCTTTCGATTGTTGAGCTGTTGGTGTATGGAGAGGGTCTCGGTGCAATAATACACGAAAATAGCCACGGTCATACCGGATCTTCCACCCGTCAGCGTTACATAGAGGTCGTCTGCGTTCAAAGAACCTTTTGGAGTCCGAAAAACGGGCCGCTGAGACTATGTCAGCTGGACTGTCTGATGTGGAGCAAGATCCCTGTCTTGCGCAGCGATGGACGGACCTGTGCATAGGCCTGTCCTCCATCGGCCGTTTTATTTTCGATTTAGATACACTAACTTTATTTCTGTACTAATTTCAAGTAATTCCACCTTCTTATTCTCCGTCATACAAGCAAAACGGCCGATGGAGGACAGGCCTACCTGTGCAAATAGATAATGTCCTTTTCCTCTCAGTTTTGGGTCTTCGTTCTTGTTGTGTGGTGTGTATCTCTATCCTAACCAGTTCGAAAGGTCTGTTCCCTTGAAATTAACGCGGTTCGCGTCACGAAACGTGGACGTATATGCGGTCTAACTCACGCACGCCCATTTTCTTCCCCATGAGACGAAATCTCGTTGATCCTTGCGAAACAAACATTATTGTCGTAGGTCGAGCCTTCTGTGTCTCGAAAGGCGTGCATCGAAATAGCTTTCGCAACCCGTGGAGGTGTCCTTGATCGGAACGGGCGTGTCAACGTTTTGTTTCCACCTCCCCCCAAAAAACGCCAGCTTGAAAAACCTATTCAAACAATATGACTTCAGCAAGCTAGACAGGTCACTTCTGTCCCTCCGAGCTAGGCGACTCCGGGGATGAATCTCTGTCGTCCCCTCTCGTTGGGGGCGTGTCTTTTCGTCGGGTTGTCTTGCCGGCGATATCGACGAGGTTGAGCTCCATGACATTGTCCTCGTTGACGACGTGGCAGTCGCTCTCTCCGATGCGGTTGGTGATCTTCTCGATATCCCACCCATCGGCACCGTCTCCTGCCTCCTCGAACCACCTTACAAAAAAAATGACAAGGTGTACGCACACAAGATTCATAACTTGGTGACAGAGGCAAAAGTGGGCAGACGCACACCTTCAACAACGCGGCAGCAGCGGCAGAAGCTGCACGCCAGGCACTCGGGACTGCAAAGAAATCTGGCATCATGCCACAACGACCGCTTCACAGTGCGCCCGGTGATCTTTTCTGTGCAGAGAGGGACCGGGGCGACGTGGGGGGCACGAAAGCATGCGGCGTGAAAATATATCGATAACTAGATGATCGCGGTCAACCTGGGCGTACCGGACACTTTTTTCGCGCCTCCGCACACAACACGATCTGTTGGAAGTCGTAGAGGCAGTCCGGAAGGGTGTAAAAGTAGGGGACACGGAAACGTCGGTTTCAGGAATGCTGCTTGCGGATGATTTTGTCGGTATGTCGGACACCCCTGAGGGACTGCAACTGCAAATTGACGCGGCGAAGAAGTTTACCGATAAGTGGAGATTGTCTGCCAACGTTAAGAAGAGTGCCGTCATGGTATGCAACGAGAACACGGAGGAACCAGCTGAACATAGATGGACGTGGGGGATCGAGGAGATTACAGTAGTGGACGAGTACACATACCTCGGAGTAGAGATCGCAAAAGACTGTTCGTGGAATGCGCACATGTCCAAGGTAGCGGAAAAGGGCAAAGCACGAGCAGGGAAGCTGCACCCAATACTCGCAAACCGGCACCTCGACACACGCATCAAATTGACGATTTTGAAAAGCGTAATCTTACCGCCGCTAGAGTACGCCGGAGAAGTATGGGAAGGAAATAAGAAGGTAGTGAATGAACTCGAGGCGGCGCAGATGAAAGCAGCGAAAATCATCCTTGGATGCTCCAAGCGCACAAGTAATGCAGCCGTCAGGGCAGAATTGGGGATCCAATCCCTACGGTCGGGAAGGGACGCGAGGAAGCTGATATGGCAGTATCGCAGGTGCGGGATGGGAGAGGAGAGGTTGCCGAGAATTGTATGGAGGCGAAGTGGGCAAACAAAACGAGGGGTAGGCAACCCACGGAATGGGTCAAGATTGTAGAGGACGCATGGAAGGGGCTCGACATCGACGAAGATGAAACGCTAGAAACGGAGGGTCTACAGGGGTTCCAGGAGAAGATATCTGTTACTTGTGCCGAGAGAGAAGAACAGAATCTAAGGAAAGAGTCAGAGGATAAGGA
>CACKRE030000296.1:183659-194099 GCA_902602495.3 Ectocarpus sp. CCAP 1310/34 | reverse complement strand
CCCCCCTCAATGTATTGTTGTTCCGCTCGTCGAGAGCCTCGTTCCTCCTAACGTTTCACTCCCTGCGTCCGACTGTGTTGAACCAAAATCATTGATGTGGAAGGCGCGACATCTGGTGAGCTACCAGGTTCCCAAGAAGGTCATCGACGTCTACGGCTTCGACGTGGACCTGGTCCTTCAGCAGCAGCTTAGCCTCACAGGCACGCATCGTTTCGGAATGAAGCGTGATGTTCATTCACGGGGTGGCCTTGTGCATTGCACCGACGTGTGCTCCTTTTTGGCCCAGACAACTCTCAGGTTGCGTTGGTAACTGTGGGCTTTTTCTAGGTCACGGATAGACCAGCAGAAATTTTCAACGCACGCATCCCCGCCGAATAGTCGCACAATGCGCTCTGTCCTCATGGTGTTGCGTCTTTTCTTGGGACTTGCTTCGCGACATCTTCGGGGTTTGGGATAATTCACTATTTTTACGATTGGCCCGGCCCACAAGCCAGGTCCATCGCAAGGAATCCAGTTTTTTCAGCGAAGAGGAACAAAATGCGACGGTTGGCACCAAAAACTCTTTGTCTCGCCGCCCAACCATGTGTTCGCTGAACGAACGGCGTTGAGTGATTACCCGTCCGTTTCATCGTGTCTTGTTGCGCTTGGGTTCACCGCCGCAGGGTCCGGGGAGGGTCACACGATGTACCTCTTCAGGCGAAAGAACGTCGAGCCCGGCCTCACGATCGAGCGCATCGACGAGGTAACACCAGCATCTGATTTCTCCCCCAGTGGGGCTTGTGAACTTCATGTGCGAAATCACTCTGCCCCTTCTCGCGCTTGCCTCTTCATCCTTGTTACTACAGCGATGTTGGTTTTGCATGTGTTATCGTGCCCCAACTCTTCCTGTCTTGAAGGCGGGTAGAGGTGAACAGCTTGGCATCCTGGACGTTGCTCATTTTTTGGAATTTCTTGCCCCATCCTGTGAGCGTTTTTTTTTTTTTTCTCCATCCCGTTGAATCGCAGTCGTCCACATATTGGGCCATCCGGTTGAAGCGCGATCGACGCCAAGCCAAAGATCCATATACGCCTGCTTTCTCCCCAAGAACGTTGATTGATTATTGGAGTGGTGGTCGTCGGGGGTCGGCGTGGCGTGGCGTTGCAGGTGGATCCGTTCTTCGCCGAGGGCGTGAAGCTGTGCAGGAATCGGGGAGAGGACGGCGGCTCCGAGCTTGCCGCGCACGTCGAGCGCGCCTTCGAAAGGAACACGTCTGGAGGAGTGTGAGTGGCTGGCCTAAAGAAAGCACGCGATGTATGTATACTGCTCGCTGCAGCTAGCTATCAATGCAGAATAAAAATCTGATTGCCTGTTTTCACACGAGATCTATGCAGACGTGAGAACTGTTTCCCTGTTTTACGCGTGAGAGACGCACACTGAAGTGGCTTTCGAACGAACTCATTCATGCAAGCAGCTCGTGGGGTGGGTTTGTGGGCAACCGCGGGCGGGACCACATTTTTTTTCGACCACGATGTCGTGATTCTGGGGGTACCCGACCCCGTCTTTTTTTGTTCCGCGAGGCTCCCCAGCTAATGGATCGTCATACCGATGATGCGCTTTGGCGCTACGGTAGGTTGTGATTGTCATCATCATCCCAAACAGCATTCGTTGTCTGCAGTTGGCTTGTTTGTTGCCCCTCCAACAACGCTTGCATTTTTCGCGTTCACCTTGTACTGCACATAGCGCTATGGAGGCACGCTGACTCCTGTGGTGATTGTCAATGAATTGGTAGTACTGTTAGAGTCGGAGAGTTGGAACCGGTCGGAGAGATGGCACTGGGGTGCGATGATAAAAATCGAGAAAGAAACAATAAACTCGATTTACGTACCAGGGTCGGAGAGATCGCACCCGGTGCGATCTCTCCGACCCCCAAGTCGAAGATTGAACTCCTTTTCAGCTGCCGGAGTGAGGTACAGGTGCGTACCTTTTACACTTGGGGACGGAGTCAGCGGAGTGCCACTCCTTTACGTACGATTGGGTGGCCGCGGTTCACGCGGGATGCCAGTTGTTTTAATATTTAAATTGGTATGGAAGTTGCCAACCGCACACTCAACCAAACACACAACGTACAAGCCGCACCCTTCCCCACCTTACACAACCCGAAACTATTGTACCTCTGCGTACGTACTGGTATCCGTAGAAGAAGGCCGAAACGAAAAGCGGGAAACAATTGGTACCGTACCGTGTGTACTGGTACCACCTCAGATGGAAACGACATCGTTTGTTTGTCGTCACGCCAAAGCCAAACTCGCATCAGACACATGACCACTCGCTGCACGGGATAGTTGTTACGTGCCAGCCTACGCTGCCGTTACCGGTGTGATTCCAACCAACAGCAACGGCCTTTTTTCCGGCTCAGATATGCGTGTGTGTGCAGAAGACCGTGTGCATGCGTGGGTACCTACACTGGTAGCAATCAATACTATATGGCAATGGTCGGGGAGATGGCACCGGGGTGCGTGCATACAAGAGCTGTGTGCATTTCATCGGGGATCGCACCGGTCGGAGAGATCGCACCGGAGTGCCTTGAAAATTTTAAACGAAATGATTTAATTGCATTTCCACACCGGGGTCGGAGAGATGGCACCGGGGCGCGATAAAAAAAAACGAGGAAAAAGTATTTAAAATGATCGCACCCGGTGCCAACTCTCCGACTCTTACGGTATCCTCACGAGGGCCTATACATTCCCATAGCGCACCAAATCGTCCTATATTTTTTGTGTCGGTTGTTGCTGACTTCACGGTTAAGAAACTCTGTATGTCTGATCCAGTTCGCTACAAATCTACTACAAATACTTCGATGTTTCTCGTTTTTTTATCCATGTTTGTCGTGTTTACCTTCTCTTGTCTCACTCGTTCGTTCACTCCGCCCTGTTCTCAACTTTTGTTTCTCCGTTTCTCCGCTCCTCTCGTGCGTGCGTATTTGTTTGGCTTTTCTCGCAGACGAACGCGCAGGTCGCGACGAGCGAACGCGTGAAATCTCCCCGCCCGCCTCCTCGTCTCGCAGGAATGGGTGTGCCTCACCTGTCCATTTTTTAGCAATCATGTCTTTCGGGCGGCCTGACGTTCCCATTTACGGTACGGGGCCACGGGGACGAAATTCAGTATAGTGGGGCCTCAGGCCGACATGTGCCGCCTGACGAAATGATCGGCGGTATTCAAAGGACAGGACGCCGGCGCTATGCAGGGCCGCTGGCGCCACGCAAACGGCGTTCTTGAGGGCCCACCACCTTACTTTAGTCAGCCCAAGGCTGACAAAGGAGGTGGTTTCATCGAAGACTGAGCGAGAGAGAATGAGAGATTTCCCAGAGCATGACCGGACGGCGACGGCTGGTTGTATCGGCTCCCGCACCTCGTCGAGACGACCATCTTGTCCGGAAGCGACTGAGCAAGGTCGGAAGGAGACCGCAAGGAAATGTTTCCGAGCTTGTAAAGTATTTTCTGAAGGGTGTGGTCTCGGCAAGACACTTCGTAGGACTTCCACGCTGCGCACGCAAACATAGGGCGTCGTATTTATTGGCGTCTGGGTGTCTGTCCCTCGACGGTGCGTTTACTAGTTGCCGGAGAGAGAGAGAGAGAGAAAGGGATCCGTAAGCAAGAAGGATAATTGAGACGGCCGGGGGGATAGCTAGAGCACGTTTTTATCCGCGTTCTCTTGCCCGCTCGCACGGATGGTGGTCGGGGTCTGCTATCGCACGTAACGTCGAGAGAGTTTGTTGTAACGAAGCGGGGGCGGCGCTGTTATCGGGACAAGGATTCTTCGCAGGACTGTCGCAGGCAGGGGGGCATGCGGTGTTCTCAGAACGATCCGAAAGGGGGTCCTTGGTCGTGTGCTGCAGGTAGGTAGGCAGGTAGGTCCGTCTGTCCTGTCATTCCTGAAGATAATCATCGGTTGCTGCCACTGAGGTTCGCTGGCGTCTCCAGGACGGCTGGAAACATTTTTGGATTGAATCCGGAGGTATTTTCGTAAACCGGGGGGAGGGCTTGGATCGGGTACGGGGGGGGGGCTGATGCTGGTGCACTTTACCCACGACGCGATAGGCTCGCGTGGTGTTGGAATAGATGAGTAGAACCAGCCTGAAAACAAGCATGTACTATTCTGTAGCAACGCATATACATACCACACGCACCTCGTTACGCATTGAAAGACCTGCTATTTAAGAATTTGCCTTTTATTTCGAAGTACGAGGTCGTTGTGTGCTATTAGATCAGTATTTCCAGCGTATGGGTGGGTGGGTGTTCCTCGTTTCGCGACGGGAGGGCTAGGGAGGCAGCGGGGGCCGGGCAACGGCATGGATGGATAGTGGCAAGAGCCCTCAGCTAAATCAGCTGCCCTTGGGTGTTCGGTGCTTGCGGTGTGTTGCTGCTCTGGATAGCCTCGTATTTTCTTGTGTTTATAGGCATCATGTGTCCAGAGGGCCAGAGGCAGTAGACACATAGGCGACCTGTTCGGTGGTTTCGTCGGTGTTGTGCGGCGGGCTTTGTTGGGCGTCCGCTTAGTATTTTCGGGCATCTGCTCGGTGTGTAGACGGAATAGCTACGGTATTTTTACTCGGGGAGTTGGTCGTATTTATTTGACAAATGTGGTGGACGGAAGAGAGCGATGGAACGGCGCGAGTTTCCTTTAGCCATTCGGCGACGCTCAATCAGTATGTTGGCAGCACCGCCTGTTTTGCCGAGGGTTGTAGCGAGTCGCTATCCAAACAGGTCGGTATTTGTCCCATTGGTATTTGTCGGTAACGGTAACAGCAGCAACGGGGACAGCAAGAGCAACACTGGCGTAAAAGGGGACGGGAGGGAAGAGATAACAAACAAACGGGGCATGGAAGCTAGTCGACGCAGACGAAGCAGCTGCTTGGCAAAATGCAAAAGGAACATGGATGGGCAAATGAAGGACGGCGTGCAAATGATCTGTAAGTTTCATCGTCGTTTATGGAACTCTCACCTTGAATGACCGCGCACAAGCGGGGGTGGTTCTCGGCGTGCATTAGAGTTAACGCACCAATATGTCACGCAATAGGCAGCACGTTTTTCATTGTACTCGAAAAACGTGAAGCCGCCGGAGCGCCAAAAGATTCGGCGTGTGTCAGGAACGATCATGCACAAATGCAGTCGCGGGCTCGACTGACTTGTTTCTACGGTAACACTTTCATCGCATGCGTGCGCCGCCGAATGCCGAATGACCGCGAGACGGAGGCGACGATAACACACAACGCTGGCGTTGTTTCGGGCTATTCTATGTCAAACGCCTGGCGGTGGGCCAATTCAACGGGAAATACAGGCCCCGCACTACAGAACGGTTGTTTCTGGTATAAATGCGTACGTATGCATGCATAGGTGCTGCTAGTTGCGAGCACGACGGCTGCAGGGGACGGTGGAAGCACTCACTTATTCTCGGCTTCCACAACGGTGTGGTGTCGTTGTCTGCTCAGTAGTGATCGAATCTTGATAATATAGCGAAAGAAACGGAGCTAGGTAGACAACCCACAGCGCACTGTTGAAAGGGATTCACACTACGCGGCCTACATAAGACAGTTTTGATTTGAGGAAATCTCGTAGACGCCACGGATTTGGCCTTTGAGGCGCAGGAAACGCCGATCAAGCTCTATCTTGCTGAGTAGGGCGTTTGTAATCATGCCAGAAGAACGATGCGGTGCAGTGGTGAGTGCTCGCGCCGCGTGCATTGGGCTCAATCTCGTCAAGCTAGTTTGGAGCTTTTGGGTGTCATGATTACCCCGGGTGGAGGAGGTTTAATGAATTTCGTTTCTTCGACGACGTACACCGAACCGGTGGTAATAGCAAGCTTGTTCCCGCTAGGGAAACTCAAGGGTATAGCGTAGAACGTGCATCGCTCGTTCGCAATCAAGCCTCTCTGAAGTTTTTGGCTCCCATGTTGTTTGGGGACGAACCCCGGGGTTCGCGTTGTTAGCTGCTTCAACTTCATTCCTACAGTAGGATCAATCCAACGCGGACACCACACGCGCAACAGGGTCAAACTGCAAAACGGCGCACCACGAGATGAAAGGCCGCAAAACCACCGATACATGCGCATCACTTCAGAGCAACATGATCCCCCCGACATGGAAAGAACCTACTGCTGGAAGAGCAGCAACTTAATTACGTACATAGCAAGACTGTAGACAACGCTGACACAACAGGCTATTATATTTCTTGACCAAATGATCGAAGAGTCAACCTCCTCCGTGCTGACTCTGTCCGACAAGAGCACCTGCTTGCCGCTGCTAGTTGTGCACGAAACCGAAACTGGTGCAAAAAATTGGGCCAAACAATAATAAAATGTCGATAACGGCAGAGAGGATGAACGGGGCACGAGGCATCTCGCGTAGCCCCGCACGCCCCTTGGTTTGTTGCCATAGCTCACGAAACCTACCAACAACATCACGACGTTACCTCCCCCCTCCCTAAACTAATGTGATTATGATTTCTCGTCCTCAGGCGCTCTGGCTGACAAGCCTATCGCTCACACCGTTCAACCGCCCCCCTTATGATAGTTTCTACAGTAATCCTGGGGTGCGCTGGCGGACAAGCCCTTCACTCACCACACCGTTCGTGCTTTGCCCCTGCTCCTACTGGGGCACCCCCGTGTTGTGTGGGGCGGTCTCCAGGTTGTTGAAGGCAACACCAAAAGGGTCTATTGTCCAGGGTGTGAACCACCGAGCATTTCCGGGCACACCTGGCGCGTCGGCCATGTCGTATAGGGCGGCCTCGCCGAGGTCGTTGAAGGCAGCACCAAAAGGGTCAGTGAGCCAGGTAAACCACGGAGCATATTGGGGCCCAGCGGGCGCGGGAGATTGAGCGGCGGCCTCCTGCATGCCGTTACCGGCAGCACGGATGGGCCGAGCATTTTGGGGCCCACCGGGTGGATGGGCCGGCTCCCTTATGCCCGGTCCCTGTGCGTTCAGCCAGTTCGCTTCAGGTCCTTATGGCAGCCACATCGATCGACATCTTCTTCAGGAGACGCACCATCTGTCACGAATGCACGTTGGGGTTGTTTGGAGGCGGGCACTGCACGCGATGAAGTACAAGAAGATGCTGACGTGCCAACACAACACCATTGCATCCCATACTACAGTTAGCGGCCGCACGTAGAGGCACCCCTAGTTTTGGCCGTGCTTGGGGTTCTTAGTTTTTAGGGTTACGCTACGAATGGTCGTTATATATATATATATATGTTTTGGTGTATGATTTCTCAACCGAGCGCACAAATGATGTTCAAATTCATACATATTGAGCTTTTCGACGCTCTCGATTCGATATGTTACTGCCAAGTAATTCAGTGCGACCGTCAACTGCTATAGAATGGAGTTGCAAGCCGTCGGGTCGAAGTGTTGCAACTGCAACATGACGCTTTCGGGCTCACCAGGAACAGGATCAATGTCCAACCGAGCGTTGATATCCCCCACTCCCACGGGCTGGTGGATCTCACCTCCTCTCCAAGCTAGCCTGCTGGCAACATGCAGTAGCATCCGACAGAGGAAGACACTAATCTGGTATCCAAACTTACTTGTCAGTTTTTCAGACAAGTCGTCCGTCTATGACACTCTGCACATCACCCAGGTGGACAGAGTGCGGTGTTCCCAAAAGCAGACGCAGTCGAGTTCATGGCGCACTGTTTCGTGGCGTGGACTATTGTCGCCCAATGCTAAACTTGTCGGAGGTGGTCTAGAATGCGTCTCAGTGTGAGACAGGTGACGCCTGCGAATCCCAAAGGGCGCGCATAATTCGACAGGAGGGCTTGCGGCTCCGGCTAAAACGAGCCGAACGCGTGGGAGAGCAATGCCCCGCGCGGAGCCGACAACGTCGCGCGCGCATGATGAGTGGCGAACTCATCCTGACCATCGCCTTGTCACGAAATACTCCGCCTTTGAAACAGATGCCGTGCCGTGGATACAGCCTGACACATCTGAGTGGTGCCGTGTTGTCGACGATGGACGCAAGATGTCCATGGCAAAAGAACGGTCCACCACGTTTATCAACGGATCCTTTAGGGTGGTCTGTTGCTCTGCCAACAAATTTTCCTTCGTGCCGATTTGCGGAGAGACTCTTAGTTATCTCTTCCCCTGCCGTTAATTGCCTCTCTGTAAAGAGTTGCTCTTG
Source organism: Ectocarpus sp. CCAP 1310/34 (assembly GCA_902602495.3). Classification (NCBI taxonomy): domain Eukaryota; class Phaeophyceae; order Ectocarpales; family Ectocarpaceae; genus Ectocarpus; species Ectocarpus sp. CCAP 1310/34. The sequence goes on along the minus strand of CACKRE030000296.1, from coordinate 185,944 downwards.
TGGTATTCTCTCATCACACGGGGTCTACTTCCTCACGCCGACCAAACTAGGGGGGTCTCTGCCTGCCTTTCTTTATTTGATCTCTCGCGCATTTTGTGTTCCGTTGTTTTTTATCGAGTCTTAGGAGCCACATGATCTCAATATCTCGCGTTATGCGGAAACCGCTTGGGAATAGGATGGCTGGTACTTCCTGCGGATTCGCACTACGTTGTAGAGGAGGCAGGGGCCGCGAAAAACCAACCAACTCATGTCGGACTACTGCTGTAGACATCAAGCACAAGAAAATAATAGGGTGTTGGGTGTGATTAGGTTTGGTTTCGGGCAAGTTGGTTTTGGGTATTGCTTAGCTTCCAGTTTCGAGGACGCATTAGGAACAACGGAGATCGCGATGGTTCTTACCCCAGCTGGAACCCGTAGACACGGCCGGGATCATGATCGAACCCCCCGCCGCCGCCAACGGAACCATCACGCTCTGCAGGCAAGGAGAAAGAGAGGGGGCAAGGGCAAACGTTGAGCATGTTTCGACGAGAAAAAAAATGAATATCACAAGAACGAACTCGGGGACCGCACAAAACGGAGGGAACCCTCAGTATTCAGCATTGATTGAGTTTCAGCATCCGCAGAGTAGTGGCAACCACTTGCGAGTCGCAAGTTCTGAACCCCTGGCGCACCCGATTGGCAGCAGCTGAGGGCAAGCCCATCCATGTACAAAAGAAGTACAGTGAATGCCGATTTTCCCGAGTGCCGCAAGCAAGCGTCTTCTGCCGAAGAAAGTACTCGACCGACGACATGCTGAATTGGAGGTGCTGAACACCGCGTACGTAGTCTATTAGTGCTGAACTGCAATCACGCTTTCCGCGAAGCGACGCACGTAGGCCGCACCGGCAAAACCTCGCGTAACCACCAGCTGGAGGCGGTGGACAATAAATAGATACCAAATAGACGCAATATTCCTGTCCCACCTTTGGTTGCATGGGTTGACACTGACTGCTGAATCTCTTTCGAAGGTTGTTGTAGTGAGGACTACAAGACAGACCACACTTCTTTTATAAGCCCGTTTTTTCCCGGAACCCTAGAAAAAGAAACGTCACGTCCCAGCCCCCAAGGGTTATTCAAGAAACAAACGAGGCTGTGTAGAGGCACCTTCCCCAGATTTCCATCATTCAGAAAATTATCTACGAGCAGTATACCTACCGCCCAAACCGACGCAAGGTATCTACAATCTACCACGGCAGTACTATGCCTCTAGTCTAGTGATCGGAGAGAGAAAGAGGGAGAGAAATAAGAAACGGGTGCTGCTGGAGGACCGAGGCTGTGGTTTTGTATCGAGGTAAAACGAACTGCTTGCTGCGTTTGGTGGTGGTACTCCCTCGTACTTACGCGCAGTAGGTGGCGTCACAAGCAAGTATCTTTTGCGGCTTCATGGGCCAGCTGCGTGTGCGGACTGCAAACAGCATTGCATGCATCGGTAAGCTGTAGGTAGGTGTAGTCCTTGCGGTCTCTGGGTACTTGTTGTCCGCTTGAGCCGTGTGTCCGTGTGTCCTTGAAATGATCGCGGCCGCCCCCAGAGCAGTTAAGAGACCGACAGCTGTATCTCGCTGTTGATGTTCCATACCACCAGTTCCATACCCAGCGAGTAACGTACGGACCACATAGATAGGCACAGCAGGCATGCCTGCGAATTTGAAAGAGATGGGGAAACAAATCCGAACAGAATCAGCCGTCTTCATACAGCACACGATATTCTCTTCCTCGGCGTGGATCATGACACACACGCGGAGGAATGAACGGTATGGAAGTTGCAGCTGGCGTGTTGTCAGGAACGCCGCCGGCTCGACCGGCTTCATTCAACTTCGTTGTTGCGGGTATGGGAAGCGGCTTGTTGTTAGAATGCACAGCTAGTAGGTTGCGCGTGCGCTCGGTTTCTCCCTCTCTCTCGGTTTCCTCTGCTACAAGGCCTTCTCCCTGTCTCAATTCCTTCTCGCTGTGGCTACCACACGCGGGAGCTCATCGGCCGTTATTAAATACTAGGGTAAGGTGGCCGCCCGCCGTAGGCGGCGGAACGGCCACCCGGATATACGCACGAAGAAGGCCAATGAATGATTTGTGGATGTGAAGCGCGGGAAATAGAAAGGAGGATGCAGGTTATGTCTATTAAAGGAGGATGTGTCAATGATGATACATCCCGCGGCTTTGGTCACGACTGCAATTGAAACGCAGTGACATATGAGTGGCGATGAATGTGTAATCCTCATCAATTAATGAAAAGATCATTGGAAAGTATG
>CACKRE030000296.1:167945-182120 GCA_902602495.3 Ectocarpus sp. CCAP 1310/34 | reverse complement strand
GTACTGTAGATGCGGGTAAACATAATATGCGGCGAAAATTTGATTGGCGAGCGAGGTTGTCTGCAGAAAATCGGTATATTTGCCCGTATGCGGCAGCGAGCATGGGGCATCTGAATGCTGTAAATCTGCAGTGAGCATGGCCAATCGTAACTACTTGTCATGTTGTGACGACGTTTGATGAATGCATAAAGGGTGGCGATGTTTGTGTTGTGTAATGTCACGTCCATGCGCGTCGATGCATGCAGAACGTGTACGTGGATGTTGGGAAGCACACAGCGGCTGAGGTCTACTTTTGCGAAGGTGTCAATGTCGGTGTCATAATGAGCAAGGCGTCATTCCATTCGTAGGTCTCATAAACTGCACGTGATGAACGCACTTGCGTGGTTTCAAGTCGTGAAATGGAGTATTGGGCGAGAGAGGTCAAAAAATATACGAAAAAAAAAAAATTCTAACCCCGTATGCAGCGAATGCATTCATTAATCAAGATGTAGGACTCATTAGACGAATCGTGATATAATATATATATAATATATAATATAATTATGCGTACCACGTTTGTTTATTTGTTCCTCGTGCACTCACACGAGATACAAGCGCACAGTCTCTACCCACACCTGCACGTTTCCCATTTGCTCGTCACACGAACCGCAGCGGTAGATCCTCCTGTGTCAGGATACAAACAAAGTGTTCCACGTCGGCTGCTCGGGTCCGGCCGGCTCTCTATGTCTCTTCTGGGGAGGGGCTGTGAGGGTGCGGTGGCGCTGCCTGTGCCGGACTATTGTATATGACATTAACAATCAAGCAGCTCGCTTGTTATACAGTATATAGTCATATAGACTATACCATAGGTGCCGGATCTCTCCGTACATTAGCGTTTTTTTTTTTATCACGGCTCTACCGGAACCAGGGGGCGCGTCATAGAACATAAACACGGAGCCCCCCTTTGGGCTATTTTGGCCGTTTGAAGACTGTTGCCCCGCAAAAGGTCAGAATCAGCACCAACTTCTTGGGTAGGAGTACTCTACCAGGCTGGGCTACCGCTGCAGCTCCGCACCGTGGACGGTTGCTCGGGCGATCCTGACCGAACATTGATGTACTGCGCCGTTGGCAAGAGCAGGTATGGCCTTCCCGAGTGCCTTACAGAAGTTGCGCCCGAGGCAACAAATATGTCAAAGTGAGCCCATCTTCCCATATCGAAGCAGTTGTGCGTATAGCTGTTGCAGCGTGTTTGGGTGTAACCCACAGCAGGGCTGGATATAATGTCAACAATGCAGCAGCAGTAGTCCACTCCATTTTGCTGCTGCTGTATGTTGCGCTGAGGCTCCGTGGTGAGCGAGAAGGGCATGTTGGACTCCGTTTGTGCGTGTCATTTTTTTTTTGGTGCTTCACCACATCACGCTTCTCCCTGATGGTCGTCAGATCGCCACGAAACCTTGACGGAAGGCTGTACGCGCCACACCTGTAGGCTCTGCTTGGGGCCGAGAAATGTTGATCCATGTGTGAACAAAGGCAACAATCCATGCGCATTGGCTTATTCTCGAGTGCTTAGGCATACCGAAGTACGGTATGTATGTCTTGGTTTGCGAGGAGGGTGTGCGTTCAGCAGCAGTAGTGTACCTCATCGGCTTACACGTAGCGTGTGCATGCACTTGTGTTGTGGTAGAAGTACAATGTATCTGGTGGAGACACGCCCCAACCGCTTCGCTTTGTGGCAACTATCATATCTTTAGTGCGCAACGCTTTCCAGCTGATCTGGTGGAATGTCACGTGTGTAATTGCCGTGCGCTCTCCGGTCGTTTTTAAGTCCGGTCACAACTCAACCTTATTTCCCATACAACATTCAATATCTTCGCGCCCCCACCAGCTGCCCACTTGGCACTACAGGAACTACAGGACTATCGCCGATACTTGCGCACCCTGCTGACCCGCTACTACGCATCGTGGGCGCTAGTGCACTCGGTGTTTCTGGAGTTCAACCTCCGGTGGAACTTGAGAATGACGGTCAAGAACCGTGGCTCGCCCGTGGCGCTGGGAGGGCACTGTATCGAGTACCGTGGTGGAGTTGTTTCAGCGGGTCACGGGCGGGCTGGCACCGGAGCTGCCCAGTCCTCGTCCGGAGTGGCCGGCCACCATCGACTCAGTGGCTCAGTAGGCATGGGCGAGAAGAGTGAGCTCGCCCGGAGCCTGTGGGAGGAAGAGGCCCACGGGGGGCATGGAGTTTCCTCGATTAAGAAGCGTTGCGTGCTGATGTGGGCGAAAGGAACTGCTGTCAGCGGCCGAACCCCGGCTGTCGCACCTCACACTTTCCTCCAAGCGACACATACACGGTAATGAGGGGCAAGAGAATGCCAGAAAAAAGGGTCTACGCCAGGGAGGAGAAGCACCAGGGCCTGCTAGAAGTGAGGTCAACATGGGGGAGAAATTTGCTGAACCAATGATGCTTCGGGGCAGGCCCGTGGAATACCTACCACCGCGACCAGGCCCAGCGGAGAGCTGTTCCTCGGGTTCCAGTCTAATGTAAGAGAGCGCGGCTCGCTGGATAAGTAACAGAGGGAGCACTGGCTTGAAAATGGACCACCAGCCGTGCTGCTGTACTACTGCTGCAGTTTTTTTTTTCATCGCCAAGAAACGATGATACCACAAGTAGCAACACGCGCGCTCGGTTTTCTCGGCACTGCGAAAAGCGTTGCACAACAATGAATCACATTCCATGGCCCGCATCGAATCCACAATCCCATCGGAGTGAAACTGCAAGCTCCTAGCCGCATTGTCTTTCTCCCTGGGAACGATTGTCAGTACCGCACCACCTTAGAAATAACAACCATGGGTCCACCCCGTTGAAACCCGGTTGGTTGTTCTTCTTCGATGGCATTTTTGTGTTGGCTGTCCCTGCGGACAAGGTTTTGTTTCCAATTCCGGCTTCCGAACATCGTGTTGATGATGTGCTCCAAACAGACACAAACGCTCCCGTTTCGACCTTCGTCACCCGGGGAGGGGCTGCGTTCGAGGGCTCGCTTGGAGAGACGCGACATTTTCCTATTTTTTTCGGGGCGGCCATATCCTGTTGGGGAGCTGGTCTTGCGGGGGAGGGCGCGGGCGAGGGCGTTGCCTGGGATTAAGGCAGGGGGGTTGTTTTTTTTCGCCCCCGTCGTTGGTGCTGTGCAAGCTGCTGGAGAGTTCTAGCGATGATTCTGCGGGGGAAGGACACGTGGGGCGGGGGGGAGCGGTTGTGGCAAGCAGCGGTGGACGCCGTAGGCAAGCGTAGATGGCACTGCAGTTCCACCACACTTTTTTGTCTCCTGTCAACCTGGGCTGAAATCGACAACAGCGCGGGGGTGCCGTGTCCTAGGGGACGAGGCGTTTCTCCCGGAGTACTGGGCGGGTGTGCGCTGGTGGCACCATGATAATTTTTTTTCCGGTGTTACTGCGGTGAATGGACAACTGTGTTCGGTGCCTGTGATACTGCTTTCGCCGCTTTTGAGGCCAGCAGGTCGTAACGGGAGAAAACGAGGACAAATTTTGTAGTCGTGCTACAGGTAGATTGCGGGTTGGCAAGGCAAGGTTTCCTGTTGTTTTTTGGCGAGGATTTGCACCGCGAAATTGGGCGTGGCGAATGGGATATATCAGGGTGCGCACATTCGCGCTCGTTCTGCTAAAACTTGTGCTCCGGATGAACGTGCGGTGTATGTGTCGTCCCATTCATTTGCACTTAGTTTTTTTTTGTTTCGTCACCAGCCGGAGTCGTGCAGAAGGAAGCTAGGGAGACTTTGTTCACCTCTCTTTCATTTCGCGATACTTGCGGTTCATTTTTTTGTTGAAAATGAAAAGGATAGAACTCTCCCTTTCCATTGACCGTGGAATCGAACTTGTGACGTAGGGTATTCTACATCATCAGTGACTCTTTTTTCTCCCGACACGACACGGGTATACCGTCCGCACTGTCCCATCTCTGTCAATTGGCTCAACGAGAAAACTGTCTAGAAGCATTTTGCCAACTAACTCGGCTCAAATCACCGCTTTGTAGCCACATCTAAGCTTGGCAGTCCATATTGCTGCAGGACTCAGTGCACCTTGGGGTCAAATCTAGCCCGAGATCTGGGGTCAATCGTTGTTGCCTCCGGTCAACTTGCGTACATCCACCGTCCACAGCAGCAGCAGCAGCAGTAGTCGCGAGCTGGAGTACTGCTTAAGAGTGCCCATGGGCACTCTTGCAACGCATTTGTGTTTCGAGTTTCTTTAATAACTGCATCAAACACCTTCACGGCCAAGTGTGCCGGGAGTGTAACGCAAAAAAACGTGCGGAAAACGAGCATCATCGCGCAGAGTAGATGCCATTCTCTCTCGACTCTCTCATTTCGGCGGGGTTGAGATAACATGCCCCCTCCATTTTTTTTCGCTCTTCGCGTAAATAATTGATTATGCTGTAGATCGACCCCTACCCATTAAATTTGAGTCGATATGTACCTAGTTTTGAGCTTTTGGGTGTCATGATGACCCCGACAGAAATGCGTGTTTTCTCTAAGGTACGACGGTGAAACCTCACAGCCGGGCGGACCTTGTTTCGACATCCATTCGATTCGACACCTACCTGCACGAACACGCCTGCGGTGGGCAGATCTTTCTCCTCGCGGAAACCTGGATTTCTCGCGGAAAACCCGTCATGAATTTCGTTTCATGGACAAAGTACATCCACACCGAACCGTTGGTAACAGCAAGCTTGTTCCCGCTGGGGAAACTCAAGGGAATAGCGTAGAACGTGCTTCGCTCGTTCGCAATCAAACCTCTCTGAAGCTGTTGGCTCCCTTGTTGTTTGGGGACGAACTCCAGTGTTCGCGTTGTTGGCTGCTTCAAGCTTCAATTTAAGTCCTACAGTCAATAGGACCAATCCAACGCGGACACCACACGCGCAAACTGCAAACACGGCACATCACGAGATAACAGACCGTAAAATCGCCGGTCCATGCGTATCATGCGTATCACTTAAGAGCAACATGATCCCCCGAAGGTTGTAACCATCCACTGCTGGAAATGCAGCGACGTCAATACGTACGACATAATACAATGCCGACACGGATGAGGCCATTTTGGTTTTTGACCAAATAATGGAAGAGTCATCCTTCTCCGTGCTGACTCTGTTCGCCAACGGTACTCGCTTGTCGACGAAACCGAAACTGGTGTTAAAACCTTGGGCTAAACAATAGATGTCAACAACGACAAAGAGGACGGGTCGGGCACCAGTAATTTCGCGTAGCACCCCGCGCCTTCTGTTATGTTGCGGTAGCTCATGATACCTATTAACATCATCACGAAACTCCCTCCCCCCCTGCCCTAAACTAAACTGATGATGGTTTCTCGTCCTCACAAACTCTGCCTGACAAGCCTATTGCTTGCACTGTTCAACCCTCGCCCCGCCCCAATGATAGTTTCTACAGAAGACTAATCCTGCAGTGCACTGGCGGACAAGCCATTTGCTCACTACACTAAAGTATTCGTGCTTTGCCCCTGCTCTCACTGAGGCTCCTCCCTGTCGTCTAGGGCGGCCTCCTCCATGTTGTGTGGGGCAGCTTCCATGTTGTGTGGGGCGGCTTCCTCCATGTCATTAACGGCAGCATCGGTGCCGTGTGTGGGGGTCTCCTCCATGCCGGGTAGTCCCCCCCCCATGCCGTTGAAAGCAGCACCGACAGGGTCGGTGAGCCAGGTGAACCACCGAGCGTTTTGGGGCCCAGCGGGAGCGGGAGCTTGGACGCCGGCCTCCTGCATGCCGTTACCGGCAGCACCGATAGGGCGAGCGTTTTGGGGCCCGCCGGGTGGGGCAGCCGACTCCCTTCTACCCGGTCCCTGTGCGTTCAGCTGGTTTGCCTCATGAGAGGCTCTTATCGCAGCCACATCGATCGACATCTTCTTCAGGAGGCGCACCACCTGTCACCAATGCACATTGGGGTTGTTTGGAGGCGGGCACCGTATGCGACAAAAGAAGAAAAAGAGGCTGACGTGCCAACACAACACCATTGCATCGCATTCCTACAGCAGTTAGCGGCCGCACGCAAAGGCACCCCTAGTTTCGGCCGATGCTGGGCTTTTTACTGCTGTATTCCTAGGGTCATGCTATCAATGGTCGCGGTAAAGGTTTTTCGCGTATGGTTTCTTAATCGAGCTCACAAATGGTGCTCAAGTACCTTGATTGTGAGCTTTTCGAGGCTCTCAAATTGTGTTGTTACTGCCAAGTTATTTGCGACCGTCAACTGCTGTAGAATGAGAGTATAAACGCTCCGAGCCGAAGTGTTGCAACGGGAACATGACCCTTTGGTGCTCACCAGGATCTGGAACAGTGTCCAACGGAGCGTTGATAACCCCCACTCCCAGGTGCTGGTGGATCCCACTTCCCATCCACTCCAACCTGCTGGCAACATGCAGCAGCATCCGACAGAGGAAGACATTAATCTGGTGTCCAAACTTGTCATTTTTTCAGACAAGTCGTCCGTCTATGACACCCTTCACATCACCCAGCAGGCGGACATAGTCTGGTGTTCCCCGAAAGAAGGCAGACGCTGTCGAGTTCATGGCGCACGGTTGCGTGGCGTGGACTCTTGTCGCCCAATGCTCAACTTGTCGGAGGTGGTCTAGAATGCGTCTCAGTATGAGACAGGTGACGCCTGCGAATCCCAAAGGGCGCCCATGATTTGAACAGGAGGGCTGGCGGCTCCGGCTAAAACGAGCCAAACGCGTGGGAGAGCAATGCCGCACACGTAGCCGACAGCGTTGCGCGCGCATGATGAGGGGCGAACTCGCCCTGACCATCGCCTGGTCAAGAAAAAATATTCAAGGGCTGTCTGCTGCTCTGCCAACAATTTTTTCTTCGTGACGATTTGCTCAAAGACGAGTATGCATTGCATCTCGAGTTGTTTGTGTGGTATTCTCTCATCACACGGGGATTATTTCCTCACGCCGACCAACCTGGGGGCGTGGATCTCTGCCTGCCATTCTTTTGCTGATCGCTCGCGCATTTTGTGTTACGTTGTTTATCGAGTCTTGGAAGCCATAGTATCTGCTTCATGCAACAGATCGCGCGTTGCGTGGACGAACGCTTCGTTGCGGATTCGTACCACGTTGTAGAGGAGACCGGGACGGCGAAAAACTCACCAAATCATCGCACAATTGCGGAAAAACCAAAAGGGTGTTGGGTGTGATTTGGTTTGGTTCGGGCAGGTTGGGGTTGGGTACTGTTTATCTTCCAGTTTCGGGGACGCATGAGGAACATCGGGGAAAAACGCAACAGGGCTTACCCGAGCTGGAAGCCGCAGACACGGCCGGGATCATGATCAAAACCCCCGCCGCCGCCCTGGGCACCATCATGCTCTGCAGGGAACGTGGAAGAGACGGGATAACAAGGGCAAACGTTGAGCGAGCATGTTTGGACGGCAAAAATGGATGAGTGATACTAAAACGAGCTTGGGGACCGCACAAACGGTGGCAATCCTCAGCATTCAGCATTCATTGGGTTTCAGCACCCACAGAGTAGTGGTGATTACTTGCGAGTCGCAAGTTCTGACCCCCTGGCGCACCCGATTGGAAGCAGCTTAGGGCAAGCCCATCCCTATACTGAAGAAGTACATTGCAGTTTTTCCCGAGTGCCACAAGCAAGCGTCTTCTGCCGAAGAAAGCGCTCGACCGACAAGCTGAATGGGAGGTGATGAAAACCGCGTAGTAAGTCGTGCTGACAAAGAGTATCGCTTTCCGCGAAGCGACGCACGTTGGCCGCCAGCAGAACCTCGCGTAATGAACAGCAGGAGGCGGTAAACAAAAACTAGACAATAAATACTGCTGTAGGCGCAACCACAATACTCCGGTCCCACCTTTGGTCAGAGGGTTGTCGTTGTAGGGAGGACTACAAGACAGACCACACTCCTTATATGAGCCGTTGTTTTTCGAAACTCTAGAAAAAGAAACCTCCTGTCCCAAGGATTATTCAAGAAACAAACGAGGTTGTGTATCCTTTTCGAGTTGAGGCACCTTACCCAGATTTCCAGCTACCAGCATCTATCTAGAAAACAAAATCTACAGTAACGTACAGCAGTTGGAGTCCACAAGGACACAACGTGCTCTACAACGCCTGTAGTGATCGGAGAGAGAGGGAGAGAAATGAGACACGGGTTACTACTGCTGTAGGACCGGAGGCTGCGGCTTTTCTATCGAGGAACACTTTAACGTGTTGCATGTCGGATTTCGGAATTTCAACGGCTTGGTTTCTTTTTCTGTACACGCTCTCGAATGTACTTCTGCTGTAGGCAGACTCACGAGAGTATCTATTGCGGTTTAATGGGCCAGCTGTGTGTGCGGACTGCAAACAGCATCGCAGGCATGGATGTAGGTCGTCTAGGTGCCGTCCTTGCTCTCTGGGTACTTGTCCGCTTGAGTCCTGTGTGCGTGTGCTCGTGAAATTTCGCGGCCGGCCCTCTATCTCCGCTGTTGATATTCCATACCAGTTCTATACCCAGCGAGCAAAGCACGGACCCCTCATAGATAGGCACAGCCAACCTGCCTGCGGATGTGAGAGATATGGGCAAACACACCCGAACAGAATCAGACGTCTACACGATATTCTCTTCCTCGGCGTGTATTGTAGTATATGACACACACGCGGGGGAATGGACGGTGTGGATGTTGCACTGCTGTTCGGCGTTGGGGTGTTGTCAAGAGGTCGCCATCTCCACCAGCTTCAACTTCGTTGCTGCCGAAGCGGCTTGCTGTTGGAATTCACAAAAGGTTGTGCGCACGCTCGGTTTCTCTCTCTCTCCCTCCCTCCCTCTCGGTCTCCTTTGCTCCTTCTCCCTGTCCCTATTCCTTCTCGCTGTGACTGCAATGCTGTTACTGTGTACCATGTGTGTTTCTCTTGCCGTGTTCTCACAAGAGGTACAGCGCGGAGAATACCCGCACCTGTAAGTTTCCCATTTGCTCGTCACACGAACCGCAGCGGTAGGCCCTCCGGTTTCAGGGTGAAATATAATGTTCCACGTCGGCTGCTCAGGTCCGACGGCTCTGAATGTCTCTTCTGAGGAGGGGCTGTGTGGTGTAGCAGGTGGCGGCGCTGCTTTGTTTGCCGGATCTCCGTACGTTGCGTTTTTTTTATTTTTGCGAAGGCTCCATCGTCGGCATCGGGGGCGGGTGATACAAACACGGAGCCCCCCTGGGCAGAACTGTCCGTCATTGCTCCGCACATATGTACACACCTGCTCCCCAACGCCGCAGCACAGCGGTCTAGACTCCGGGTGAGCATGAGTGTCCGTTTTTGATACCTTCCTTTCAAACGTTTTGGGGGTATGTAGTGAGCGTGTGTCTCACCCTCCCTCGCTGTGTTAGCGAAACATCTCGGTCATTAATTGCGGAGGTAGACGCGGTCCCAACTCCACAACGCTACAATATTCAGCCGTCTGCTGCTGCTGTACTTTGAGTGGTCAACGCTCTCACCCCGAGCAGCCTGAGTTCTGACTATTATGACGGGATGCATCTCACGCCGATGTATTTCACCTGTGCTCTTGTATATGTCTATGCAGATATATTCATAGGCAAGTAGGGGCAGGATCGGCCGCCTGTCCACCAACGGGCGAGTGAAAATTGGAAGGCCTTGGACATTAATTAATGCATGTGTCTTGATTCTAACTGGTCATTGATCAATCATGTTACTGCTGTAAGCCTTGGTGGGAGGTAGGTTTATCGCAAGCCCCCGTGTGGCCAGCCCTACACGTCGGGTGGTGGCAAGGCCATGGCTGCTTTGTGCTGGTGTGCTTGTGGGAAGAGCAGGAGCTCTTGAGTAAGGCGAGTACAGCAGTGCGTTCTCGAGTTTTGGAAGTCTGCACGTAACCCGCTCGATGTTCCTTCACCCTCACCTTCCTAAATAGCGCATTCAGCAGATTGGGTGTCGTTCATGTGTACGAGGTGTGATGCTCACATCGTCGCACGAACAACGAAACCAAGGCTCCCGCAGTAGTAGCTGAGCTTGGTTCACGCTACACTGCTGCTATTGTTTCGCATCCGACATGTGCCCAAATCATCCGTTTCCTGCAAACCTCTTCCCAGCACGCACTCCACCGGAAATATCGAAAATGAACGTAGTCATGTGCGGCAGCGGGAGCTTTCGTGCCACCTGCCAGTCGTCCCGAGCATATTTATGAGCAATTTACTGTGTTGCAATGTGTTGACCCATCACCTGTTTCCCTTCAATGCTTGTGGTTGCCGCAAGCCCTCTTTGTTCAAGAAAGGGGACAGAGGTGGCGCTGAATGCGGGAATGTCTACGGTCGGCGGCGAGCCCGTCCTTCTCCACGAACTGCGACTCATAGCTCGGGGTCTTGTTTCAAAGGACTACAGAGGTCCATATGTCGAGGCCAAAACCCCAAACACCCAAAAGCCGCCAGCCCGGCTATCGAGGTACGCAGCCAAAGGGTTTGGAAGGGAAAAACGTTGAGGGGGACTTATCTTTTCCCTTGGCCGTGACGCAGAGTAGCCATTCGCTCCAGATCGGGCAGCCATAGCCGCGTTAGTGGAAGTGAGTTAAGAGCCGACCAGCATAACTTCTGTCGGCACTGCAAACGTGCCCTTCTACCGACAAAACACCCTACGACTGGCGGCGCACAGCCGCGCCTCGGTAAGGCAGCATACAATACCTCTTTGCGATCGCGCGACTCGGTGTCATACAGAGCAATGTCGTCTGTATCCGCACCGCGAACGGGATTATGAGTATTTTTGTTCAAGAGCCCCAAGATACTCAAGCGAATTATATGCCCGTTCTTTCCTCATTTCCACCAGGTTTCGGGTAACAACGATGGACGGTGCATCATCTGCAATTTGGTGCAACCCATCGTTGCTTGAGGGCTCTGTGCGCGTACCGGTAGCATGAGCGCCGTACCGGTAGCATGAGCGCGTTGCCAATATATCCGCAATGCGACGCAGTCAATGACAAACTCCGGATGACGCCCCTTTCGCGAATGTGTGCCAGGGGATCGCCAAGGTGGAGCCGAATCATCGTTTTGACGCTTGTCGTCTCAGTCATCCACACGAGCCTCGCGGAAAAATACAGTAAGTAACCCCGTACACCACAGAGTTGGAAGTATCGATACGAGCCCGAACGTTCGTAGTGGAAGCAGCAGCCCTGCAGCTCTGGCTTACAGATATGCACGAGCTTAGTCACGTGACTAGCAGTAAGCCTGTTCGCAATGAATGCATGCGTTCGCTTGCCGAAAGCCTTTGGACCAAGTGCGTGGCGGCGGCAAAGATGAGTTGGTAAGCATCTTACGGTTTCACGTTTGTCACATGGCGTGGCGTTGTTGTTTCATGCTTTGCAGAAACTTCGGAGGCTTCGGAATCGACGTGCGCGTCCAGCGAGCCGCGCTTCATTGTCAAGGTTGCGATAGTTGTCCTGGTGAGAGTTACTGAAGTTTGTCTGTCATTGTCCTGCTTGGTTTCCATTACGATGGCTCTTAAAGTAACGTTACTTATGCTACCGTGGCACCTCTGCTTGTCCCAAAGCAGCGAGCCGATGCGGAAAGCACAGACGTTTGCTTCAACTGTAGTATTGTGCCCCATACCTTAAAGGCTAAACATGCGTCATTCATCAAGCCCCGCCTGCGTCTTATTCGGATTCCCCGCAGATGCTGGGGCTTTTCTATTGGGCCAACCGGATTTTCGACAAGCTAGATGAAGCCAGCTACGCCCGACTTTCCCGTGCCCTTTCCCGCCGGGCACACGCGCGACAGAGAGCTGGTTGGGCAAGGAGACGTTGAACGCGTGACAACAACGGGCTCGCCCTGCCGTGCCTGTCGTAGACGTTTTTCCGTTGTTTAGCTTTTTGTCGTGCTGGGTTGGCCGGCCCTGTATTACCTGGAAGGAGCCTTTTGCGTACGATAAAAATGTTGTTATGACCGTGACACAAGTTCGAAGAGGAACTACATGCTGACATAGCGGTTGGGAGAACCCCCCACTGTCCTGGGACATTACGGGGCCATGCGCTTTTTCGCTTTGGTGAGATGCCAACCCGCCACATTTTGGGGGTTGGGCAGAACCCGAAACCAGAGCGTGATCTGGTAGAGGAGGGTCACGACCAGCCGAAGAAGCCACAGCACCGACAACAGTCGGACACAATTCCCGAACGAGCCAAACTCCCGAAGGGATTATACTGCCGTAGGAGCAGTTACACCGACACATGGGCCATGCTGTCGGGAATTCCCAAGCTCGGTACAGTAGAGCTTGGGTCTCAGTCGATCAAATGTCTTTTTTTTTCTGTCTGTGTAATTTTCGTTAGCATAGCCCACCCCTTGCCCGACCGGGTCTGAAAGGCCGATCTCAGCCCACACTGCGAACCTCCGAGAACTACCAGCAGGTCTGTGTAGCTGAGACGATTTCAAGACCTCTCACAGTCGTTTGAGCAGCTATCGCTTGCTGTGCAGCGATAACCAGTTTCTCCGTCGATAAGAAGGATCTGCGTTACATCAGATCGGCCAGATTGGTTGATTTGTCGGCCGGGGTCCTCTTTTTGTAGTCGTCTTCTTTTTTTCGCTGTCCCGCACCAGGCCTTGCTTGCTGGCCACGCTTCTTTCGAGATGCTGTTTTGAGATTCCTGACCTCGGCACACAGCTGGACATTCTCTGTGTGGTCGACATGGCCCCACGACACGTTCTTGTGGCTTTGGCATCCAGCGTTTGCTGTCCAGGAGCAAGGAACCGATAAGCGACGACAGATACCGTTGACAGCAGGGTGCTTATCGTCAGTATACCCCCGCTTCCCTTTTCAAGCCTGAAGCAATGAGCTCCAATAAAAAGCCAGCTTGGGACTAGCAACGCCGGCGATATTCGTCGGCTTGCTTTCAACAATCAGTAAATATCGGCGGAAGACGGAGCAGTCCACCCGAGACGGAGTCCGGGACAGAAGAGACGAGCCCACCAAAAGCCAACAAATACTGGCATGTGTCCAGAAGTCGGAGCGGCCGTTGAAGTCAAACGAAGGCAGCCACCGCGGCCACGCTCGGTACCTCTGTCGGTTATCGAGGGAGGAATCCCACGCTGTTGTTCGCGGAGCCCTGGCGACACTCGAGAGAATCGATGCGCTTAAATACCCCACTGGTGGGGTAGATCAGCTTTACTTTTCCTCCAACGCCTGGACCGCGCCCTACCAGACTTGTCCACACGGAACATAAAAAGAGCGTGTTCTGGCGTTGCAGGGCAGTCCTTGGACCCATCATAAAGTCGGAACGGTTCACACAAAGGTGCTGCCACGGCTGGTGGGGAAGACAACGCAATCTATCCCATCAGTGGGATAGAGATAGCCTTACCTTAGTCTACCCCACCACCGGATCTCACCCTGCATGACTAGAATCGATACACAAACACCTGCGTGGTTCATGCAAACAGTGCATCGGGCAGCAGCTAAGGACGATCAAGCACGAAATCCCCTCCGCACATCCCCGAGCACTGCCTGCTGTATTCCTGCTCACAACAAGCGGGAAGCGTACCTCGCAACACCTTCTTACCCCGGGTACGAAACCACCTACCCAACGACATGACACCGGCGGCGAGATGCATGGCGACCCCTCAGGTTCGAGAGTTGGGATCCTGTCTATTTTCTATATATTCTCCTGTAGGTTAGTCCTCGCCGGCTACTATGCATGTGAATGTAGGGTCATTCTCTCCACTCTCTCTCTCTCACACACACACGGCACGTCCTGCCCGCTCCATCCAACCTAGTCCCACACCCAGCAGTCGCCGTCCTTTGACAGGATCTCGTAGGAGTTCAGTTGCACGATGAGATCGTCCCCGCTTTCCTGACAACACCGGTTGGGGTGAAAAGCGAAGGGGGGCACTGTTTCGGCAAGCACAGTGACCGATGGAATGAAGGCTGCCCGAACTACGCCATGAACTGGTATTATTTCTCTCTCTCCGTCTGTCTGTCTGTATGTCTCTCTGTCTCTCTCTTCCTTTTCTCTCTCTGCCTCTCTCTCTCTGTCTGTCGCTCTCTGTCTGCCTCTCTCTCTCTGCCTGTCTGCTGTCTCTCTGCCTGTCTGTCTCTGTCTCTGTCTTTGTCTTTGTCTCTGTCTCTGTCTCTGTCTCTGTCTCTGTCTCTGTCTCTTTCTCTCTCTCTCTCTGTCTCTGTCTCTGTCTCTGTCTCTCTCTCTCTCTCTCTCTCTCTCT
>CACKRE030000296.1:139579-163148 GCA_902602495.3 Ectocarpus sp. CCAP 1310/34 | reverse complement strand
TATACTCATAGTCGTGCATGCCGTAGTCATTAGACCATTGACCTCGCATCCCAACAAAGCCGGGACGGAGCACGCCGGGTTCTAACCGGACCAGTCTCTCACATCACCAAGTGCGAAGCACTGTGAGGTATTCGGCGAGTCGCATGAAGGGTCCGCTGCATCCCGCTAAGGGTGTTCGGCATCTTGTGCCTACTTCCTTGCGTATGAATGACAGCTGCGTATTACTTCGCGTATTTTCTAGTGCTTTCACTTCTGGAGACAGTTATTCGCACTGTGTAACTGCCTCGAGGGTGCTTTACCAATCAAACACAACGTGGTGCGATCATCCCCTTTCCGCGGAGTGAGGGTTCTCGACCCCGCACAACATGATCAACTCGACCATCATTATGGTCACCGCAAAAAAAAAACAAGAGATAAAAAAGAAAGCGGGAACGACAACCTGGTTGAACAACTCACGAAGTGATCGGCAACGTTGTTGCCAAGCAACGAAAACCCAACCCAAACACCGGAGGGGAAAGTACGGGGAGGGGTAGGGGGATTGATGTCGAAACGTGATGGTGTCAACAAATGTGCGAGCAACATTGAAGCACCATCGCCAAAACGCTTGCCCAGCACCCAAAGATGATTTTCGAAACGTGGGAAAGAGGTTAGCCCGCTGCGGGTGCATACGTCACGTGATGGCCAACTAAGGTACAGACCTCAGGCTGATGTTTGTGGAGAGGCAACGTTTGAGAGGTATCACACCAAAGAACCATGTTTTCGTCGCCGTCCGAGGCCCTGTCGATACTCACGATGATCCCTCCATGGATCATGCACCGAACACCTAGGATAAATCCTCTCTCGGGCTAACATCTATCACTCACGTGGACCGAAGAGTCGTCCAGCTCGCCGACGCAGTCCGTGCCGTCGAAGGCGGCCCCCTTGGTCTCGCAGATGGCCGTCATGATCTCCTCCTGCTCGGAAACCCCGTCGCCGATGATGTCCGGCACTACCCTCCACACTGTCATCGTCGTCGTGACAACCTGCGTTGGAACAGCCGGAAAGGTTTTCTCACCAAAGAGGAATCCCGACACCGGCGTACAACAATCAGCAACATGAACATCCGTCAAGTATAGCGAACAATAGGGGACGGATGGCGAGGAACGTGCAGTGAATACAATACACACCGCAACCGCCAGAGCCCGTATCTTCTTGCAGCACTGCCGGGATTGACAGCGAACATCCACCAACTGCCTTCGAACACTGGCCGATACCAGGAATCATACCGCTCTCCCACAGAATACCTGGAAGTGGCCGGGGTCCTTTTTGATCTCGCCCACAATCTGGAAGTCGATCACCCTCAAGGTCGGGTAATCTGGTTGGCTCTCGAACGTCGGCCCGCTCACGGCCGTGATGTACACAAAACTTTCGACATCGGCTGGCGCTGACAACGTGAACGTTTCCATGGTGTCGGGTCCTCCGGCGCTGGTGAACTCCTGGACAGAGAGGCAAAAAAGAATTGCGCCCATCAGTAGGTAGGGGGGACGGCGGAAGATTGAGCAAAGACTAGCGGTAGGTTTGTTTCCATGTCGCCGAGATGCACCTACAGAATAGCGTATGCACAAATGTCCGCTGGCAACATATACCTGGCCTCTCAGAACATCGCCCCCCCCCGGTGTTTTACACTGATGACCAACTTTCTTTGCGGAGGCGGTAGACAGCGTATTTAATATTTTTCGGCAGGGCAGGGTCGTATGAGCTTTGATTGAGCATGCGGCATGGATAGGAACGTATGCAAGTGCATGGTGGCATGCGTTGTCATTTGTTGGTGCTGTTGTAGCACTCAGTCCTTCCCCATGTGGCCGGAAGTGTTGCTATCCTTTGTTCTGATCCCGAAGGTGAGGCAGTCAACGAATTCTGTGATGAAAGGTCAGCAACAACGAACAGCAGTACGTAGCGTACAAAGACGCCGCAATTTGTCCGTTCCGCATAGAGTACATAACTTCGCACTTTCGCAACAAGCCTAGATAGATCCTAGGTCAATGAAGGCGTCGTCCGGCGATACGAAAGCGACTGCATGCGTCTCGCTCTCCACAAACGGAAGCCTTTTCAGCACAGAGGGAGCGCACCGCCCTCAGTGTTTATTGTCTCCTCACCTCGACGATTTCCTCGTCGGTTTCGACCTCGTCGTAGCTCACTCTAAAGACGAACTGCCTGTCGGAAGGGAACCTTAGCTTCACCGCTGTCACCGTCGAGGGGGGTACTCTGAACTGGAAGTAGTCTTCCGGCTGCAGCACCAAATGGAAACGTTTCGTACAGGCAGGGCGCAAGGCGCGGCTGTCTCAAGAGCAAACTTTGCGCACCTCGTGCATCGGTCGAAAACTGAACGACACACGCTCGGAACAGGATCTACAGCCAAGATGCTCATGGGTGACTCAGCAAGCAATATGATGGAGGCTTGAAGTAAGCCTGGCTCAAAGTGCATACATCCGTCCCATCAACGCACGGTCGATTTCCTGCGATGCGGCTTCTAATGCACGCTTCGACGATCAAGATGGGTTCAAGCGAAACGTGCCGGGATTCACCAGTTCATTCGTGAGTGTCAAGAGTGCGAGGCTTCCTCAAACAGGTACGGGGGCGATTGTCTGCTCCTTGCTACGACCTTGTGTGAACATGCGTACGAAATAGGGCGCCCCAACAGCCGGCATCGCTCTTTGAGATGGACACACGACAACGGATCGAACTGCCCCACGTAGGAATTTTCAACCGCACGACGAGGTGAACCGAAAAGGGCGTGCCTCACCGACCGTATCTTGAGATTTGATGGCTGTCCTTCTCACAACGGCATTACGTCTGATAGGTTCGATCGTTTTACAAACTGGAACGATACCCAGCGCACGAAAGCTCTTCGTGGGCACATTTCTGACCATGCGTAAAAGATGCCTTCGCAGCGTGCCCAGGAAAGTCTCACCCTCGGCATGTGGAACTCGAACCGGGTAGGTACGTCTTCGTCCGAGTCACCGCTGCTATCGTCGTCGCCGTCGTACCCACGTGGCTGACAACAGCGCGGGCGAACGAAACGATGAAAATGCACGGCAAAGGCTGTACTGAAAAAATGGTTGATGGTTGCTACCTCCACGATCGGCGTTGCTCTTGGCCCCTTGGCACCGGGAGTCCTACCAAGGTCTAGACCACTTGGCTTGCTCCGCCTCCCCACTGTGAGGCGGCCCCCTGTTGTCGCATTTCACGTGCACTGGCAAACATAGGCTGCGGAATGAATCAGAACATTCCTCGCAAATTTGTCGCGGGCTGCACTCACGAACCAATAGCTGTAGTCGAACACCGGAAGCGTCCCGTCAATGAAGCTCGTGTTCTTTGTCTCAAGGATCACCATCTGCACGTCGTCATCATCGGCAAGCACGAAGTCGACATCCGCACGGGTCACGCTGGCGTTTCATGAATGGAATCAACGACAAAGATGGTGAGCAACTGTAATGTTGGATGCATTCCGCACGATCTTCACATCCAAGCCCGACACGTGGGTGCCGGGTCAGCATCGTCTTGTCCTGAACCAGTTTCCAACAGCGCCTTTGAATTTGTGCATGGAAAGGGCAACCCACGCTCTTGGAGCGTTCATCTCTCGAGACTGGGTGCATGCGCAAGAACGTACCTCCTTGATGCCAATCCACTGATCGACACGTTGAAATACGGGCACAAGTCTAATCTCGTTGGTGTGAACTTCAACGTTGAACGTCTGATAGTCCGTGGAGTCTCCGGAGCTGATCGCAGAGGAAACGACCGTCTGGGGCGAGCATCAACAGCAGAAACACGAAGAGAAGCAAGACAGAGTAAATGGTTGGGGGGCGCAACGTGCTTCGTGCGGCAGGAACTTTCATGGAAAATACATTTGTGTGGAACAGCTTGTGTTCTTCATGTGGGGATATCTGACAAGGTGTTCAAGTGAAGAGACCGTGCGATCGATGTCCGTTTTAGATCCTTGCGCGCGTTGATCTTCCCGATTTGGTCTTCACCGTGTCCGACGCATGACTCCAAACTCGCGCTCGATAGCTATCAGATGGTTCAAAACGGCCTAAGCCGCCCGGGGTCACCACCCTGGCACGATGCGGTGAAGATGACCCTAGAGGTGACAAACAAGTAAACCATCTCGCAACCGCTTTGTCGAGGGAGGTGGAGGCCTGGCCAAACCTAACTACGTTCGACTCTGGCCGAATTTTTCGACCAAAACGGGGGACAAGGGAAACAAGTCCAGCCTGTCTCACGCCAGTTTCCGGCCGGTTTCCCGCCCCGCCAACAGGACACCCTTGTCCCGTTGCATTCTACCAACCAACGAAACTCCTACGCATCGCGTTTTCATCCCACACATGAGAGGACTTCAGAGTACCGAATTAATTATTGGGAAAGCGAACGAACACTGCCTCATGTGGGTAGAAACATGATTGAAGATGCAGTAAATGTCGATGTCGCCTTACACGTCCATTGCGGCGCACAGGTGTTTGGGATGACATCTGGTTGGGGCATGGAAAACAGCAAATTCCCCTAAGACAGCAGTGTGCGGTGCCAGCACGTCCGTATGGGGCTTGCAGTGATGTGTGAGATAGTTCTTCGCTTGTCTCGGACGGAATTCCTCCGCAGAATTTTTGACCAATCAGGAGACTTTACCAGCCGGGTAATTTTCCTTACCACCCAACCCTTGTCGACAGTGTTGGCCTCAATGCTGAACTCGTTGTATTGTTCATCGCCCATGTGGAATGCTGCAGGATTTCGAACAAAAGGACAGAAACGAGGAAGGGGAACAGGAAGGGAGATAAGAAACGTCTGGGGGGAACGACCTAGGCACGGACGGCCCGCACGACAGACACGAGTGGCTGTCAGGCTTGCGCGACTGTGTGGGTGGGGACGTTTGATGCTGCTGTTCGCAAACGATGTTGCACTGCGCCATGTTCCTGCTTGGGGCTTTAAACTATTCCAGGTCACCTCAGGCGACTGTGAACAGCGATTCTGGTGGCCGCGGCGGACCTATGTAGCAAAGATGCAAATCTCACGGACTCGGGATCTCAGCATCACCGCCGCGGTCACCTGCGCATGCACCTCCCGGTCTGACAAAGAGTGCGCGTTGCTTGAACGCTTCTTCGAGAGGCAAACAAAAGTCTGCTCTAATGGTGGTAGACAGCCTGCCATCATGGGTGATGGTGGGAGCGGACTCACCAAACTGAATTTGACGGACGTAACGGAAGTAGTTGAGGCTGAGCATGAGGTGGCAATCCTCGTTGTTGGAGACCAAGTTCCCCGCCGCTAGAGGGCCGCAGGTCCATCGAGAGTCGTCTGACATGTCGCCGTCCTGATCGTCAAGCGTCCGACGCGAGAGAATAAACCTTTGTAATCGAAAGGCCGAGCGGATCCCAAGGAACTCGACAATATTAGGGAGGACAACGACGATAGTAACAACAACAACAACAACAACAATGACAGCAGCTCAGGTTACCTTGATGTAATACACGTGGCATCCCTCGAAGTGGGCTGGAGAATCACAACCGCCGGCGGTGGGCTCCCGGTTGTCGTAGTTTGGGTGGCCGGAGCTGCCCGTGTCTGCCGCCAGCGGCAGCATGCCGGTGGGCTGGAGCCAAGCGTTTTCGGACACAGGGCGCACGGGAGCGTCTCTGACGCGGAGTTCCACCTGGGGTGAGGCGTTAACGATTCGAACATGGACCGTTAAGCGAGTCCGGAAAAGCCCCGAGGGAGACGTGACCGTTCGGAGTTGAAAAAGCGGATCGCCGGGGGTTTCCATTATGTTCCCGCCAGCCTTGTTGCGTGCAGAGTCTTGTGCCATAAGAGTATGCGCGCAGTGGCGTTGACAAAACCCACGCGGCTCTCTCATACAGTACCCACCTCCCTCAAAAAACAATCTCGTGCGAACAAACGTCCTAGGTCGTCCGTCGTGCGCTCACACCTCGTACCTCGTTGATCACGATCGCTCCGCCATCACCGGAGGGCACGGCTTCAATCTTGACGTAGCGAGCCAGGGCGAGCACGCCGCCGAAGGTCTGCAGGCCGTCGCTCCCGAGCGGCCGGCCTCCGGCCTCGAGGCCCGACCTCACATAGGAGAACATCCCGGACTCGCCGGCGGCCAAGACGTTGAGCTTTCCGCCCGCGTCGGTGTCGGTAGAGAATGCTGGGACCGCGGCGGCGGCGGCGGTGGCGGAGGGGGAAGAACCAGCACCGAAGACAACGGGGGAAAGGGGTGTGATGGGCTGGCGACGGGATAGGACTGAGGATGCATTGAAAAGTATGGCAACATGACGAGTGAGCCGGGGTTCGCGTGCCACCGTGACCCGGGTGTCACTGGGGCACTCTCCGGCCAAGACTGAATCACCCCACACCCCGGCAATGACTCGGGTCGGGGTAGGTGTGTCGCAAAACTTGTTTTCGTCTTGGTCTGATATGCGTGGAAATAGCGTTCTAAGGCGCCTTGCTTTCGGAGTCCGTGCAGGGTGTTCTCGACGACAGTTGTCGCATGCAAGCGTCACCCGGGTGCAAACTACGAGAGGATACACACCTCCGCTGTCGATCTTTACCGCGATGATGCGAAGGACGTTTCTACACGTGCAAATGCGCCCCCTTCACGGTATCCACTCTCTGTCGCCACCAAGACGGGTATGGTGACAAGCTGCGAAGAAGCGTTTCTCAAAGAAGAAAGATCGTACACAAGAACACCAGTGACCAAAACCTGCAACACTGGTGTACTCGCGGGGGTCACGAAACGGTAGGCTAGTGGATCCTGTACACCTCACCAATACGGAGCTGGTGGAGGGATTCAACGGCCTGTAGATCGTACGTGATTTCGCACGCCCCTTCCGACGACGGGCAAGCCCACGACGACCCGTCCGTTGCGTCGCCGTCCTGTATTCGGTGAAATCGGGACCGCTTTGGGATTTGGTGTGGGGGGGGTTCCGGCACTCGAAACACACGCGAGTTACCGCGAAACACTCTTGACAAGGTTCGTCCATCTGTTCTGGGATCAGTGGCGTAGTTTTGCCCTGAACGTGTATCACGCCAGGCCCCGGGACGATTGGATCCCTATCCGCCCTTTCGCCTTGCTCGCCCGGTTGCGTTACGGTCCTGGTGGGTTTCACGGTGTTGCAGCACGGTTCATCATGCTGTACGGCTTACCAAGGTTAGGATGGCCGAGGCATTGTTGGTGGTTGCGGTGGCGGAGATCGACGCCCGGGTGCTGGCTGACACGCCGAGAGGCTCCACCTCGTCAACAACGATGTATATCTCCACCTGTTCAACAAGTGTGTTATTTGTCCGGGTGGCCAAAAGGATACCATATTTCCATTTCGTTTTGTCGAGGCGACGGGACATTTCGATGAATGGATCAGGTCTTCAGCAGCCACCGTTGTTTGAAACCAATCGGGGTTTCTAAACCCAAGACACAGGCGTGCATGGGCTTCACCTCACCTCAAGGATGGCGAGATAATCCCCGGCGCCCTCGACGCCTTCGATGCTGAGGCGCCCACCTTCAACACCTTCAAGGCCGGGAACTTCTTGCAGCTCCGACGACCCGGAGACGGCGTCCCACTCCTCCAGGATAATGGCACCGTCCACGAGCACCCGGAGCTTGCTCATGCTTTCAGGGTGAAGCGCTAGACACCCGTCAGTCGCCGAACGGAATGGGGGTTGGGTTTCAAGCGAATTTAGGTCGACAATTTTGGAAAGAATTACAAAAGCGCTTCCTGGGTGGGTCCCTTGGGTCACGGCAGGGTTGTCCAAGCGCGACCCGCAAGTGGTTACCAGGCGGTGACTTCGTCGTTCATCTGACTACAAAGTTCGAAGCGAAAAGGCACAAAGACGAAGCGGGGTGGTGATATCACGCACTCCCTAGCTAAACCGGAAAGTGCTGATCGTGACCGCTGAGTGGATCGGCCGACGAACCGCAGATATGGTCGGATTCTGCTTGAAGTTCATAACATGACCACATGCTCGCTGCCGCCGCCCGCGTTGTCAGTGATTACTTGCTCGTGAAGCGTCTCCGACAGCTCTCAGTTCTCGCTCTTTCGCCAGTGTAATTCCCGATGCGTCGCCACAACAATAGTTTTTCCTATCCACCACCTCCAGCTCGACTCGCTTCGCTCTTTAACCCCCACACGCTTGTCACTGCATTAACCATTTCCAGACGTTCTCGTCATGGATACAACAGTCCAGGTGTCGTCAAGTGCATCGAACTCACCAATTTTTACTCCCCCCAGAATGCTCTTGTCCACAAAGTCGGCGGAAAGGGCGAAGTCTACGCCGCAGAAGCCAGCGTAGGGTGGGGTGCAGCCGTAACGGGAGTCCAACTCAAGAGAGCCATCACGAGTCAGCAGTCCCACACATCTCCCGACGGCGCAGTCGCCGTCGATAGGGTCTTCGCCCCCATAGAAATCCTCGATTGAGGACGCCGACAAGCCGGCGTGCTCTCCGGTAGCGTACGCTTCTTCGATGGGTAGAACTTCCGACAGTTCGACACTGATGGCTGACAAAAGGAAGAGTGGGGTGACGGGGCGGTGGATACGAATAATGTGGCTCCGTAGCCCTTCGTTGTCTCTGACACTCGTCCCTCATGCTGCTGTTGATCCCTTATCTCGGAACCGAAAGGCACGCAGCAACTTCTTTAAGATATAATTCAATTCGCGCTTTATTCCTCGCGACCAAGCAACGTTCTTGCCTATACTCCGTACGTATTTTGTTGTTGTAGTCTTCACTGAAGTTTTCCTGATTTCTACATTCAGCCCACCCCAATATATATTTTTCCCTACTGGTCGTGAGGCAAAGAATCGAATGCGCGTCGTCACAAGCAAAAAGAGAGGACTAAATAGTATGTAATGCATCGACCTCGCTGACGACATGATTTGAAGTTGCAGTCTTCGTTGATCTCCGTATGTATGTGTCGTAAAGTTTGACTGCCACACTCGAATATCTTACTTCTAGATAAAATAGAGACTAGACTAATGCATGGTTCCATAGAGTTTATTATCTAATCCACCGTCTAGTCGTAACCCTCTCGGGATCGGGATATTTATCATTTCTCAGATTGTATAAGCAGGGTGACCTTGCACCGCAAAGTGGAACGTCGGTTTTTCAGCACCGTATCGCTGCGAGCGCGCCGAGGACACCCGTTGAGATAATTCCTCCGAAGTACAGTGGTTGTAGATGTTTACCCGGTACCAGCGCTAGACTTCTTTCTCGAGCAAGATGATGCCGAGCCATCTTTTTGTAGGGTACGCGTCCGGTGGTGGTGAAACACAAGAGAGGCTGACTCTCTGGACCTCGGTCCTCACTGAAGAAGAAGTAAGTACTTCTGAACTACGTCGATCTATATATGTGTAGTAGTTTTGACAAGAAGACCAATATCTCTCTCTCCCTACCGTTCGTGAGGCAAAGAATCGAATGCACATCGTTACAAGCTAAAAAAGTGGACTGAAACTAGCATCTATCACGCCGAAAGATCTTACACGTAATTGCAGCGTTCGTTGATCGCCGTGTAGGTCGAAGAACTTTCGCAAAATAAATCTGGTCTAATCACAGACGACATCCTATCAGGATATATATAGTATATATAGTCTATGGTACGTTTTCTTCAGATAGATGCATTCGCAATGTGATCTTGCGCCGCCAAGAGAAACGGCGATTCACAGCAGCACAGCACTTTTTGCGAGCGCGCCGAGGATATTCCCTGTTGACCTAAAAAAATCTTCCGAAAATTAGCCGCAGACGCGTATCTACCATTTACGTCAGTAGTTCTTGTACTATAATAGTGCGATGCAAGATTATGCGAACGTGGCTGCTTTGCAGGATACACGCTGATGATCCACCGAGACTGACTCTCTGCACCTCCACTCCTTCTCACCTTCACACCCGACGATCCCGAGTAGCAGGAAGTACCCCGCAGGCGTCAGGAGCCACCGCAGCAGCGACATGTCTCTTCTAAAGCCTAGTCTAGTCTATACTGCCTCCCTTTTCCCCCGCCGTTGAAAAATCTCGTTCACGTCCTCTCGCGCGGAATCGTTCGACCGCGGAGTCCAAGCTGCTGTAGTGTCTGCGCCTGTGCCTGCCTCAGACAGATGCGTATCTGATCGATACGAAGGGGTAGGAACGAATCCAGTTCGTAGAATGCTTGGTTGAATGATGTGTAGACTATCCCGGCACTACCACAGTACGGAGGGACTCGCTCACGAACGATACAAAATGCACTCGCCCCGCTTTTCCTCTCTGGCTGGGTGGCGCGCTGCGGGCGGTGTTTGATTTTCGGGCGGTTGCGCGTCGTGTATCGAACGTACAACTGGAGGGAACGACAAGGGCACCACCAGGTAGCAGCTTGCGCCCAACCTTGGTTCACAACAGCACGCGGATCCTCGGATATGGATAGCTCGGTAACAAGATGGCGATCCTGTGAAAGGCGGCGAGATTGAGAAGAACAACCGTAGTCCATTTGGCATACAAGTATGCGTCCCTCTGAAGGTCTCGGAGAGTCTCGTCACAATCTCCGTAGATTGTACGTTTGAACATGTAGACCATAAGTGATGCCGCACCTTTGGCATTTTTTCTCTGCGACGCTTGTACTACTGCTGTGCATGTGTGTGGTCGATTGCACCTTCGCCCATACGATTTCGTGTAAAAGGTAAATGCACGTGCTCCAAACGCTACTGACCGCTAGTCTGTACCATTTTGCGCCGGAGCGAGTTGAGAATTGCACCACTATTTGCTACTGTAACATCGCAGTCTACACGACAGGCCTATGCCGCTTTAGGGTAATGGTAGAAGCGCAGATAGGCGCTATCGATTCGGACTCATTGCTAATTTATCCTACACCCCATCTAGTTTATGGATTAGAGAGAGATAGACTTTGTCAGTGGGAAGTTCAGGTAGAAATTTACATGATGTACATGCGTAGAAGTTCCGTCCACGCACAACAGCAGTAAACCAACGTGGTAGGGTATGCGTGTATGCATAGTACCGCTGCCAAGGTCACTTTCCTCCGTGAATAAATACCGAACATTGGGAATGAAACGCAGAAGAATACGGAGGATCATATTTATTACTTAACCATACCAACATTCATTCCGGAACGTGCGTTGTCCTTGTGGCAGTGAACCAACGGCCACTTTCTGGCCGAGATACACAGCACAACATGTTCACGTGGCTGAAGCTAGGTGGTACCGGTTGACTTGTAGGCATACGCGCCTTCCGGCCGCCCGGTTCAATCTTCACCGAGAGATCAGGATGTTCTTTATTTCTCTTATTTTTTTCCGACGCTAATCGCGGGCGGTTGGCTTGTGACCACGGAAGACGTCCGCATCAGTTGGACCAGTCGGACATCAGAAGGTACTGAGCGGAGACCGGAACGGCTATTTAGGTGAAGACAACAACAACATAAACTCTCTAGTTTTCATTTGACGTCGTCGTTGCCGATGTCCCTCCTGTGGGCCCTCACCTTTCACCCACGGGATTTCGAGACCAACCCGGTATCTCCTCCAAGACTGACTATCCAACAATGAACAACGTCAACCAAAGTAGTAGTGTCACATCCGCTATTTATCAGATCAACCACAACGGTTACTGTGGCTGCCACGACGCTCGCCAAGAAGGTTAGCCACTGAGTGTACAGATGAGTTGACGAGAGCAAAGGCAACGACCTCCTGTAGCAATTCGTGCGACAAGCACATCGTTTGGTTATTTGTATGCTTGGTCATAAGCGCTGGCCGATCAGGCATGCCGCAACATGTAAGGGGTTTGCCTGACGTGCAATTCCATGATGCCTGACATTCGCCTGGAATTTTGCCCGAAACAAAATCTACTAGTAAAATTTCAAGTCATATTCTCTCAAGCATGGCGGCAGGTCATATGGGGCTTATCGTGGTGGCTTCTCGCTCTTGCTACCAGGCTAAGTGCAGGATAATGCAGAATCAGTCGGCAAGTAAGGATGTTTCCAAAGCAGCGAACACTGAAAAGCGAGTTCAGGAAGGCCAATTGGGCTATTTTACGAACTACCGTTCAAACTTCCGGATTTTTGAAAAAATTGCCAAATTTTTCGATGACATCCAAGCTGTGGAAGTCGAAATCAGACATGTTATAAAAGGCCAAACACGGTCTCAGGCAAACATACGCCCTCTCAGGCAACAAGTCAGGCATGCCGGATCGGCCAGTGCTTTCTTGACCCTCCTCTCTCATCTCATGTTTGAACCGCGCAAGAGCGGCCTTCGAATCCCATCCCATGTTTGAACCGTGCAAGAGCGACGTTCGAATTTTGGGTTCAACGGCTCGCTTTCCGTGCGTTTAGTCGAGTTACAACACCGTACAGCATCTCTGCGTTCTGCATCCACCGGTGCACGAGATCCACGAACACGTGGGAACGGGGCTGCTAACATCGAATACGCCGTCGTCCAGTCACAGCTTGAGCGGTGGATCCGCAAATCAGTCGAAGAAGCTCTACGGTCACCTGGAGAGAAAGAAGGTACTTCTTAACCACCACGCGCAACCCGACCATCGTTATCTGCAATGTGAATTAGGTTTCATCCACGTCACACCAGAATGGTAAAAGTGGATGGAGAAACAAGGAAAACAAGAGCGTTCCAATTTCTGTCTTCACCTCGGCGACAGATCAGCATTGCCGCGACAACAGGACATACGTACCACACACATACATGTCCAACACGTCCTCCGGAGTTGTTTTTTCAACCCTAAATCTGCAGCGTTTCAACGTCTCTGCTTTCCTTCAATGTATTTCTTGTCGTTTCCCACCCCTTTCACCCACCTCACGCCCGTTCTAGCCACTGCATCCTTACTTCCTCTTCGGTAATGACTGAATTTTCCTGTGTACTACTTACCCACACCGAAGAGGTATCCTTGCTCCATGTGTTCTGGGTCTGATGACTGAACCCCCCACTGCACGGGGAGACTTTTACGACCCCAACGTGACGTCGGTGTAGGTGCGAAGAAGCACGTTTACCGGGCCGGCCGGCATGGAAGAGGCCATGCCATAGATCGCCGCGGTGCTGTTTTCGTCCCCCTGCGATGACCAAGCGATCCGCGGCGGCGTTACGGGGAGTTCGTTAGGTCTGCGGTTCAAAGTCCTGTGATGGATACGAGATACATCGGCAGGGGTATCGTCATCACATGGCTTGACCGTCGAACAATCTTGGTGGTGTGACCCCAAGAGCGATGTGATGCAGGGCAGCGCCGGCAAGACTCGAGGCAAGGACTGCAAGAGAAGCGGCGGCACTTCGAACTGCTCCAGCGAGACGGTGGTAACCAGCGCAGCATCACGAGAAATTCACCGGGATGTTCGTGGAGAAACCGGAAAATGGACATTTCCAAGAATACTGGAACAAAAAATCACAAGTTGCCCTACGTAATCGGTGCTAACGGGCGGGAGATCGCACGAAACACGCACTAGGGCAAGATCGACCATCGCAAGAACACCCTAATTGAAGACGTCGTCGCCGAGGTGCGACGCACACTCTGCAGCTGCTGTTTGCCGGAAAAAACAAACCTGCCAGAGGGGGGGCGTCACACCGCCGGTCGTCGAGCACAAAAATCAAGATCGGAATACTTTCACCTCCCCGGCCGCCGCCGCAGCTTCCAGCGTCGACGCCAACAGGTCCTCCAGGAACACCCCCGCCTTGCCAACGTGGCACATCGTCACGCAGAGGTGGAGACACGGGGGATGCTGGAGGGCGTTCAGGCTCCATCCCCGGTGGCTCATGCGGTCACCCTGCAGGTTTTGGCAAAAGAAACAGACAAGTGTTTGTGAAGAAGCTGTGAGGAGAGTTTTTGAGGAAACGTAAGGTCATCGTTGCTTGTATGCGTGAGATGTAACCGCTTTTGTCCTTGCGTTCCTCCGGCTCCTCCGAGATGGTCATAATTGTTGTCTACTGATAGCGCGGGGGGGGTAGATCCAGCGATGTTCGGAAAACACGGTTTCACGTCGATGTTTCCTCCCTGCTCGAAGGTTGTGGACAGAGAATAAGGAAGGTGAGACGGGGGGAGTAGGAGCCAAGACTCTTGCGCGTGATCCTGGCGAGAGAAAAACGTTTCGGACGCGACCATCGTTGGGTCTACCGAAGTCCCGCGAGGCACTTACAACTTTGTAAATGTTGACGCCGTCGTCTCCGCGGAAGCACACCACCATTGCCCTGGGTTCTCCCAACAAAGAAAGGCCAGAGATGTCGGAAACACCTTGCGCAATTTCCTGGCGACGGCCAGACGAAAACACACACACGGTGGACATCATGACAGGAGAACACAAGCTAGAAGATACCTCGCTGGTCCACCACAGCCAACTCGGCGGAAAGTGGCGCATCGCGACTACAGGGGTTCGAGGCGGGTAGTGGGAGCTCAGCAACATCACTCGCACGCAGGCGGAGCGAGTGAAGAAAAAAAAAAAAACGGTATTTTCGTGTTCTACGCAGCATGCACCCTCGCGCTCGGACGGAGGTTTTACCTACCTACCGTGGATAACGTAGGAGATCACACCCCCTGGTCCAAGTTTGAAACCTCGGCTACTTTGTGACGAAGCGGATATCGTATTCTACCATGCGTAATCGGAAAAGTCCCCGGTGAGATGGTTTCGCCCCCATTTTCTCTGGTGTGGAGCGATCGAGCTCAAGAAAGCGGTCAAGGGGGGCTGTGATATCTTATGCCATCTACGGAATTGAGACAGACTGGCTATGCTTGGCGTCTAAGAGTAGCGAGATCTGCGCACTTGCCTTGACCATTTCCATGATGCCCGTGACCGCCTTCTCGTAACCGTTCCGGCCCATGCCGACCTGTATGAAGGCAAGGGTTCGAGGACGTTCGGTACAGGGGGGGCGCCGTGGAAAAGCAGGAGGGGCGGGCAGCGGCGTACTCATGTTTCGCATGCCATAGCAGTTCGACCATTGGCGAGCGGGCGNGGGGGGGGGGGGGGGGGGGGGGGGGGGGGGGGGGGGGGGGGGGGGGGGGGGATAATAAAGATTATGGGGAAGATTTGTCGGGAGAAGAGCATCATCTGCCTGGTGGCGACGTCGCCACCAGTTTTTTTTATCGATTTAGGGAAAGCCAGGACAAATAAAAGGGGAAACGCACAAGTTCCTCGACGTGAGAAATAGGGACCGAAAGGAGGCTGCGTGTGGTTGTTGGTTGTTTAGTATTCTCGGGGACGTGCGCTCACATCATTGCACAGGGCCGTAGCGTCACACATTGAAAGACCCGCGGGCCTTGATCTCTGTCCGATGCGGACACTTTGGGAGACAAACAACCGCGGAACCATGTCTGCACAGCAGTACCCCTGCTGGGTGCCTATCTGGATTAACGGGTCCACCCCACCGCCAAAGAGGTGGCAAATACGAATGACCAGGGATAACTACATGTGCCGTAGGCATGTTCGCCGTGTGAGGCCACCGGCGGGCGCTCACCATGGATGCCCAGCAGGCCGCGGACAGCCCTCCAGGGCGGCTTCCGGCGATGGTGGGAGTGACGTACAGCCCCCCCGTCCACTCCGGGAAGCAGAAGTACGACTGGTGTCGCAGCTACGGAGGGAGGAGAGAAAGGGTGCGGCGAAAGCAACGAAAAATTTCCTTACCGAACAGCGAACTTGGTGCGGAGGAAACGTGCGTGGGAGGCGCCGCTGTCCGAACAAAAAGAGCAACCGATCAAGCCAATGAAACAATCTTCGAAGCGTCCACAAACCTTTACTAACTCGTGACTGACCAGTTAACACCACCACACAACCGACAAGAACGTGCTGCAATCCCTAGAGCGCCCCTTTCCCGCTTGCTTCATACCTCCTTGTTCCTGAACAGCGCCACCGACGTCCCCTTCGGCGCGTACCCGTACTTGTGCGTGTCGGCGGAGATGGAGGTGACTCCCTCCACCCCGAAGTCGAAGGGCTCCACCGAATAACCCAGGCTCTTCGCGAACGGCAACACGAAGCCGCCGAGGCAGCAGTCCACGTGCAGGCCGCACTGCAACGGCGTATACAGCGGCGTTGAACTCCGTAAAAGTGAAGGGAAATATTCTTGTTGCGTGGGGGGGGAAACATGACCAGATTTCTTCGCTACCGTGAGCTTTGCGCGTCCCAGAGTCGATTCACCCCGGTGTCATGTGGACATTTACGGGTCACGACAACAACAACAACAACAACAACAACAACAACAACAACAACAACAACAACACAAACTAGAAACAAAAGCAACAGCAACGATATGAAAATACCCACTGTGTGTGTTGTGGGTACCGCGGTCCCTCACCCCGTATCTTGTGGCCAGCTGTGCCAACTTCTCGACAGGATCGATCACGCCGTGAGGGAAGCTCGGGGCCGACGTGTAGACCATGATAGTGTTGGCCGACATCGCGTTGGCCGTGGCCTTCACGTCCGCTTTCATCGTTACCGGATCCACGGGCACCTGCATGCACGAGGCGTGTATCAAAGAGACGTGCGGCGTCCCGTGCGTCGGGTTGTGGCCAGGAGAAGCCAAATACCGGTCGGCCATTTCAGTGTCGGTGGACCGAGCGTGAAAGGTGCAAATATGTCTTGTCCCGTATGCTCGAACGGGCTGAGTCGAAAATTCGTGGATGTTTCCGTGGCCATCGCGATGGGTAGAAAGTAGGTCAAACGAGCGGAAGCGAAAGATGACAATCAAGACATGGTTCTTCATGGTCCAACCAAAGACCAACACTCGCGCACCAAACCCAACGAGCTTCAAAAATCCACGGTCACGGGCCACCGATGCCGTGTCTACAACGACCTCAAGACCGCCGAATAAGCGGTGGTAACCGCCGCGAATATGCGCACCAATCGCTTCATCTCGTGCTGGTCATAATTGTGCGGTACAGATTTCCGGTGGATTTGTAAAATTCTCGCGGTGAAGCTGAGCACCACTGGATGCAACAACCCAATTCCCCTCCGTACGAGAGGCGTCAACTTTGCAGCACAACGGAGCGTGCTTCGACACGCGACAGCTTCGGGGGATAAGAAAACCGTCGGTGACACAAGATATCACACCCCGTGGACCGACTTCCAAAGCTCGGCCACTCCACGACGAAGAGGATGCCAACCTCAAACGATACAGTGTATGTTTTCGGATATATTTCGACGAGACGATTCCAACGCCGCCACTTTCGGCACCGCAACTCTTTGTGTTGTGGAACAATGGAGCTTGAAAAGTCATTTGTATCTTGCACAAAACTCCCAGCCACGAAGGCTCGCACCATCCAGACTATATATACTCTTGGCTCACCTTGATCAGGCGTATCTTCATGAGCGAGCACGCCTTGTCGATTGCCGCGTGTGCGGTAGTGGCCGCCACGATCTCCGGAGACGTCACTCCTCTCTGGCGGAAAAGGCAACGAACCAGCACGTTGATTGGGCACGGAAATCGACGTGGTGGATGGAAAAACGGAAACAATGAAGCACAGAACAACTATTACGTGCGTCTGAGCAACTCGGCTGCCAAAACTACACAACACTGTACGTACCAAGAACCTGCGGAAAGCGTCTCTCACACCAATGCCCCGCAGAACGACCACGACATTTTGCAAGGCAATGCGTTCTCTCTTCCGGCAACCATCAGGGTAAAGGAAACGTGACAAGCGCCCCATGGCAAAAGACGAACACGTCAGCCTGCTCCGGCGATGAGGGGGGAAAAGTGCGGTTTATTCGCCAACAAGGCCACAACCGACCAGAAGAACGTCCGGGCAACACACGCCACCAAACCGGAACGGAGGCGCCACCTCTCTGTAGAAATCCCGATGAGCTTTGGCGGCCAGGACGATGCTCTCTGTCCCGCCACTGGTCAGGACGCCGCAAACACCGGCATCGCCCCCGTCCAGCAGCCTCGCGGTCATCGAGATCACCTGAGGTGCGCCGTTTTACTTGTCGGCTTGTTGTGGTTTTCACGTTGTTGATTGGAGTCGACGGGCGAAAGGGATGACACAGAAAAAAAAAAAAAGGGTGGAATCGACCAATTATGAGAAATCGTACGACAGTCCAAGGACAAAAACAAGCCAGGCCGGTAAAAGACAACAGACCGGAACAACGACACGCACCTACACAGTACTCTTCGTCCCGGCCGCTACAAGTGAGGGGGAAGGATTGGGGTCCACGTGGAATGGGCCGATGCAGATACCCCCGCTGAGTGTCGCAAACCTGGGGCGCGATGGGGATATGCATCGGCCTACACATTATTCAGAACCAATGCCATGCTAAGAAGGGGTTCACCTCCGCCTCGAACTTCAGCCCTGACGGCCACAAGTCTGGGTGCAGCGGATTGCTGCGAGAGAAGAGGCGGTAGGCTTCGGTGACGGTGGACGAGTGCTCCTCGTCGTTGCTGTACACCGCGCCGCTAGCCTTCCCAGCGTCCCACTTGGCTCGCTCGCGCTGCGCCAGGAGCTTCATCTGTTATCACGCGGGGAAGAAGACGAAGGACGGCTTGGGAGTTGTGACGGTGGCGATGGTGGTGTTCAACAGGGTAACTGGTCGTCAATGGTGGTGTTGTCTGTTGTTTGTTTTGCTAGTGTACTACTGTTGAAAATTTTTCTCGTTCAAGTCTTTGTTACGACGGTCGTTGCGGGATTCTACTGCAACACTTCGATGCGTCGCGAATACTCTTGAAACATGGACTGTTGCGCATGCGCAGCTCGCTTCAACGCTAACCCCATCGAGTTCACAGACGGGCAGTGTTCCCTGAATCTTAGAATTCATTCGCGCGCTCGTGCCTCAGCGATAACCTCTTCCCGCTGCTTTCCCTCCGCCGGGAGAGCGCGATGAGTCTCTTCGTCATCCTTCCCGGGCCTCAGGGTGGCTTGGAGGTGGGCCTCCGTCTTCGCAACCTGCGACAAGCAGGGGGGGGTGTTCCATCGCAAAGCGAGATATGTGGAGTTACACGCGGACAACGGGGGAGACTCGCTCATGGCGTCGAAGAGGGTGCCCGCTCAGAGGCGAGCGGTCTTCGGGTGTTTTGTCCGCCACCAAAGGTTGACGTGACAATTGAAGCCTAGGGATACCATCATGCATATCGGCACAGACTCACCCAGCCCTCAGAAAAACGATTGCGTGGGTGGGTGAGCTTGACTTGTCTTGGCTACGCCAATGACGGCGATAAGCATGCTGGGGCAGCTTGGAAAACACCATTTGAAAGAATAGTACGAATCTCGTCCTACCTCTTTCTGCAGGAGCCGTGCTACCGCTGGCAGATGCCGCACCACTGCGAAGCCATGGTCGGCGACGAACGCCTGTCCGATGACAAGTGGGAAAAGCCGAAGGAGAGAATGAGAAGCATGAAAGTGTTCTTCAAATAACTCCAAGACACCGAGGAGGACATGATCAAATTAACAAGGTTCAAGCCATTTGAGAAGATTGCTCTGGTGGAACTCTGCGACAACATTCCGACATCGGAGGTCGAACACGCGATGATTTCCCCCAAGCGGTTGAACCGAGAACCTAAACGTTAATCGCGAGTACTATCGCTGTAGTGAAGCCATAAAGGTGTGCGTTTCCGAATGAGTGTCCGCCACCCCCTTGATGGAACCGCCACTTTTTCAGCAGCGGCGGACGCCGCTTCGGCGTTTGTGCCAGAACAACGTAGAGTAAGGTATAGAAAACGCTGAAGGATTTCCACGCTGTACGAGAGCGGGCCGCGGGCTGGAGCGTTGCGGGATGTACCATGACCGCATCTCAGTCTCGTCGACACATGGCGCAAGGGGGACGATAGTTCGGGGCCTCGGTCAAACAAGAATCACACGAAAATACGTGAAGTACAAGACACCAGACTACATGACAACGGAGACGACACAGCGAGTCGAAGAATAGCATGAACGCAGCAGAGAATAAAAAAAAACAAACGTATCCCGTACCTGTTTCGCCGCTAACGGAGATGCGAGTATTTCCCACACTTGTCGTAACGCCCTCGCCGCTACGGCCACGAGAATAATCTGGTTCAATAGGCGTCGAACCGATCGCTAATAGGTGTCAAGGTGATTGCCGCATGCGTATTTTCCCTTGCGCACTCCATACGCAATACAGTATGGCAGTCGAAACAAGTCGCCCCAAAACGGTGTGGGAAAAAAATGCACGGATATTCATCGCCACACACCCTTTCTACACAACCCCGTCCACGACCTTTTGATTGTTCCTCTCTGCAACACCGTCGCGCTCTACCGTTGTCTACGCGTCACGTACAGCGAGTGCGTCTTCTACGAAGAGGAGGCGGGGGCCCTCGGGCACCGCCCCACTGAGAGCATCGAGCAATTCCTCCAAGAGGCTGTGCTTGATTGGCTGCTCCCCGTCTTCTCCTTTGCCCTGCCCGTAGTCCAACGCCTAGGGAACGTCGAAGAACCATCGACGGAGAAACAATGGATAGTCCAAATCGGCGCGTACCAAAACGGCAAGAGTCACACGACCTACAAAGGTACGTGCCGAGGTTGGAGATCGCGAGCAGAAAACAATCTCCAGCAAAAATCACGAAGGGCTACAAAACAGCATAGCTTCAAGGAGGCTGGTTCTGCTGCCGTCTCTTGCTTCAGCTCCCAGTCAGGAACCGCGTGTACACCCCGGCGCTGGCTGAGGCGCCACGATCAAATGTCGGAAATATGCGTTTGGGCTGCCGGGAGGGGAGAGATCCACGTCAGGATTTTTCCTTACCCGCATGAGCAAGATGGCGAACAAGCTTCCCCAGACAAAGGCTCCTCGGAACCGATGGATTGGACGGGAGATGCGTGGGTGAATCCAAGGTCCCCGAGTCCGTCCCACAGCCTGAGAATTTACGTTTTTGCCGAAGGGCAAGGAGAACGCATGGCTTGCTGAATTGTGGCTAGAGTTGTTTCGGATGGAGCCCTTGCGAAGGCTTGGCGCGGGTTGACATGTTCGGCTCCGAACGACGGATTCCTTATTCAACCTAGAAGCGAACGATGACATTAACAACAAGTATCCAGCGATTGCGAATCCTTCACAAGCACTACTGTTCGTTGCTACACATTTTGTGGCGTTGACGAGGCCAGAGAACAAAGGAGTGGACTCCGTGATCATCACCTCCCACGAAGCGAGGCACCGGCAAGCACCTCTAACATTTACCAGCAGGCCGTGAGGAAAAACCGTTATGAAACAAGGACAGACTTGAACGCAATTGCTACCCATTCGACGTATTGAGAAACATGAGAGTGCCACAAGCTGACCACCGCGTCAGTAGAGAGGTCAAGCATTTCGCACGTGCCTGTGTGACCGTTGGTGGCAGTCTACCTCCACACGCCTCCTTTGCAATCGAGATAGAAACTCACACAAGTGTAAACAAGGTCAGCTTCGCATTCGATATTGTTTTATGCTTCCTACTGATGCCGCAATATAGAGGACACCCTATTGCAGCGGGGGGGGTGTGATGGTGCGCTCTGATCTGCTACTTGGGTGGTGATATCGAGGGTTGTAGGTGGCCTGCAATCTCCGCAAAGTAGACCGACACCTGGGCGTCTTGTACTGCTTGGGCTCGCCGCAACTGACCCAAATCTCCTGAAAAGCAGGTTTACTGCTGTACCTGATTCGCTACTGCTGTCAACCCGTTCAGGGGTTTACGGTCCGTGGAGGTGAGCACGGCTGCGACAAACGTGGAGTTCCGGCGCAGATTACGGACCTTTTCAGAGACTGCTGCGACCTTCGATATTTAATTCCAGCAGCAATCCTGAACATGCCAGCACACGCGACGCCTCTTTATGGTATCCTCCACTGATCACGTAACTAGGATATAGATAGACCGGCGCGAGGGCTCTCTTTTTGGATACAGTCAACCCAGCTTTAAGGACGCACATGGTTTTTTCCGAAAAAAAGCGTCCTGAAAGCGGGGTTGCGTCCTTAGAATTCAGGGGACGATAGCTCACCATCCCCGGGGTCAATGGAGGCATGCTATATCTCAAACTATGCGTCTTTTGCTAAGCTAAGGAAGGGGGTGGTACGAAAAGTTAGGATCGCCGAGACGACTGGCAACCGTTTGTTGACGTCGAACATATGTGCGATACTTAAAATGAGATTTACAGCAGTCGAGGACGTGTTGAAAACAACAGCACACCAGTTTGTACTTGGCCAACTAATGTACTGCATAGCCGGCAGGGGAAGGAGGAGGAAAGTCCAAGTAGACATATATTTATCTCATTTTTGTGAAACAAGAAAAAAACGAGCGTATTCCAGCGTCGCACCGAGGCACCAGTACATATCACTGTAGTCCCGGCGGAGACCAAAACCTACCTGGATGGCTTTTCCTTCCACATATATCGCGAAGAGTTCCCTGAACCTCCCCCCGCGGCTTGGCTCTACGGCTCTGTTGAGCTTCGTGAGTAAACGAATGAACGGTCTTCGAAAGAAGGTACTGCGTCTCACGGTACTCGCCACCCCTTCCCTTCGCGTACAAATACAGATAGCGCCCGCAGTTAAGAAAAATTCTGTTACGAAAAAAGGCTTTAAGTTTGTACGAAAAATTAGAAAAAGGGGATAAGAAACATACTCAATCTCGGCCACAACGTAAGAAACGCCCCCAATAAGAAACATGGTGCGATACCCCCATGACATCAGAAATCTGCGGTGCTTCCACCCCCCTCCGAAGCTGAACAGAAGTGCATTATTTTTGGAGGAGTGACCAGAAACGGGTATACCCGGATAGATTATCACCATTTCAGGGTACACTTGGAAATCAAGACCACACCAATCTCCGACAGCATCCGCCGTACATCGCAGCGAAACCAGTAAACCGCTGTCTGTGTCCTGTGTGTCCTGTGCCTCGGAAGCATGATGCAGGAGGCAGGTCGTGCCCGTTTTTCTCTCTCTCTGTGCCTCTCTCTCTTTCTCTGTGCTTTTACTGATCAGTACCACACCGAAGTACTCGCGCGTCAAGCGAGTCCGACCCTCTGTTGAGAAGGGCTGGTATCCTACGGAGGCGGTGCCCATGAACGATGAACGAGCGAGCGTTGTTGGTGGTTTAGTTGTGGTTGTGTATGTGTGGTACACGGTATGTGCGGCACACGTTTTTTTCTGCGGGTTTAATGCTAGAGCGTCAGGCGCCGGGATTAGATGACCATTTCTGGGTACAAAATTGACCTCTTCCGGGTACACCACTAACCAATATCGGTCA
Source organism: Ectocarpus sp. CCAP 1310/34 (assembly GCA_902602495.3). Classification (NCBI taxonomy): domain Eukaryota; class Phaeophyceae; order Ectocarpales; family Ectocarpaceae; genus Ectocarpus; species Ectocarpus sp. CCAP 1310/34. Next base: position 140,025 of record CACKRE030000296.1, on the reverse strand, counting down.
CACCAGAGGGTCCTTATTCCAGCGGAAGTTGTACCTGATGGAGGTTTCTCCAGAAATGGGTACAATGGTTTTTCGGCCAATCAGCTGACAGCCTGGGGGTGCAAGCGTGTTGATTTCAAACTGTGCCCCAAAGTGGTGATAAAGTACCCGGGTATACCCGTTTCTGGTTATTGGTCTTTTTTTTTTGCAAGGTGCAGAGTCCCCCCTNCAAGCCAATTCACGTCGTGAACTCGGCAACCAGGTTACGTTTTTTTTTTTTTACATCCGGTTTTTTTTTTTGGCGGTAACAATAATGGTGGCCGAGTAGATCATGTTGTGCGGGGTGGAGAACCCTCGCTCTGCGCAAGGGGGATGATCGCACCACGTTGTGTTAAAATGGTCAAGCACCCTCGAGGCAGTTACACAGTGCTTACAACTGTCTCTGGAAGTGAAAGCACCAGAAAATA
>CACKRE030000296.1:110312-131862 GCA_902602495.3 Ectocarpus sp. CCAP 1310/34 | reverse complement strand
TTCTTCGCGGTCGCCTTCACGCCCGCTGCGATCTCCTGTCGCTCTCGGTCCGCCTCGCGCTGGGGGGGTGTTTTCTTCCGTTTAATCCGAGCGGCGAGTTTCTTCGCATCGATCCATCTTTGCAGGGCTCGGTGCTTGCCTGTGGTGTTTGGACGAGGAGGGTGCAGCACTCCCCCCCCGCGTCGCCCGCGGTTATCTCCCTTCTCCCGCGAACGGTGCTTACTCGCGTGGTTTTTACGAATCTCTCTGCTCCTCCAGCTTCGTGGGCCACGTTTTCCGCGACGGTGGTTACCAGGTGCAGTTTGCCGCTTTGCATTGCTGCCGCGGGGACAAGGTCCACATACACCTCTCGCCACTACCACCGTCTGTGCATCCTCACCGCCACGCTGAGCCAGCGCGGCGGTGAGTTGCACCTTGGGACACCACCCACCTACTATCTGTTGTGGCCTGGTTCGCCCGCGAGGGACTCACAAGGTCGATTTCGACCCCTGCCGGGGAGCAGGCCGGGGAGGGGTGTATGTCGGTATCGGGTGTTTCTGGCGGAATATCGATCCATCGGTTACGAGAAATAGAGGTGATTGTCGCGCCACAGTTTTTCATGCCCTCGCTGCTCCCGCCTCCGTGTGGCCTTTTCCACGACAGGGCGTATCGGGATATGGTGGAGAGGCACGGGTTCGATGATACCGAGGGCACCGGTAATGTACATTGGGTACGGGCAGACTTGAGGGTGCCTTCCGAAGCCATCGCCGGCGCGCAAAAGGTGGGTGTGATTCCGGGAGGGTAGGTAGACATATCAGTGCACTTTTGCACGAGGATGGCATGGTTCCACCTGTAAGTGGTAACGGTTTCAACTACGATACCTGTCGGAAGCAACCGCGGAAGCTCTTGATTACAACAGGCCTTGTGCAAAGCGCTTTTATGCACGTCAGCCTAGATCACAGGCCTTCTGTGTATGTCAAACATCATCACATTGTGCGGCGTTGATCGTTTTTGGACTCTGCCTTCACCAACAATACCGCTTTCTTGAGAGAAGCGAGATCTGCTAAAGACTCTGCTACGCCTACACCTTTCTCTCCTAGCCACTGAGTCCCGGACACCGGGTGCTCAGCAGAGTCTTGATGTAAGGAGCCTCTGGGGGGTTACGTGGATGGTCATATCGGTATGATGGAACATGACGCCCGGGACCCGTCTTGCCTCATCCCTCATGCCTTTCACTCTTCGATAAATGTACAAGGTCCGGGGCCAATATTCTTTTCTCTTTCGGCCGAAACTGCTGCACCTGCACAACCTCTGTGCGCTGTTTAGCCGCCATCAGCGACGCCGAGGGTAAAGATCCTCACTCGCGTTTTCTTTTGGCCGGTCGCCCCACACATACGTCCCGACTGCCAGTTTCATTTCAGGCCACATGGGCCCTGTGTGTTTTTTGTTTTCATTTTACCGAGATGCGAGTGCTTGTCTTGACTTGTGTGCACCCCGTTTTGGCCTGTTTTCGGCGTTCGACATTCCTCTGTCTCTTTGCTCTCTACCACTGATTTTGCATGAAGGCCGTGGATTGGGCGGGCGGCAGCCTGGACATCCTGGTGAACAACGCCGGCATCTGCGTGCTGGAAGACTTCATGGACATCTCGTCGGACACGTTCGACGAGGTCATCGCCATCAACACGCGCGCTCCGCTGTTGGTCTCCCAGGTACGACCGCGCTTCTCACAGCGAGAGGAGGCCACTGCCACTTGCGCGTGGGTCAGGTGTACAGCAGTAACCCTGTCACAAACATGACACGCAAAACGAAGAAGTCTTAACCCCCTCTTGTCATACAGTATGGCGGCAAATGTGCAAGATCCCGCCGCACGCGCGTTTTGGCTTCTTCTGCATTTTCTGGTTGGTCTTTTTTTTTTTTGTCTTGCAGGAACAGCACAAACTAATTTTTGTGCTTAGAAAAGGGAGAGTCCAGGAAAAAATAATGGCCCCCCTGGTCTGCCTTTGGTTCTTTTTTCATTCCGTTTTTCGTTTTCCGGAGTGAATACGGGATGTGGTGAAATACCGGACTGCTTTGTATCGGCGGGATGGTTGTACATATCGTCATATATATCCCGCGTGCATATCGAAGGTCGTTTTTTCCTTACTCATTGCGAGGGAGGCACCGGCACTCTGCAGAACGTGTACATAGTGCACCGCACCCCGCACAATATACACCGCGGTATCCGAAGCTTTGCGGCAAGAACGTTCCGGCTCAGGAAGCGTCCCGGGAACCCTTGGTACTACACGCAAGGGCCACGCATTGGAAGCGAGTTGGTGGAATTATCGCACACACTGCGATTACTCCCGTGCGATAATATAATCATTTCGTTCTTGCTTGTTTCATCGTCGCACCCCTTGCTGTATCCCCAGACTGTGGTGCCAGAGCATAGCTCGCAACCTAACGGTCGTTGCCCACAGCCGAACACGAAACACAAGTTGACAGAAGGGCGCGAGTTCCACAGCAGTTGGGGCAAGCTTTTTCGGTTCCAGAAAAATGTTGCCCCAAACATTACGCGTACGACGGTTTGTTCCAGCTGAATGGCGCACAAAAGGGGGGGGGGGGAATAAGGGGCCATATGCTTTGTGCTTCTTGTGGATTAGCGTGTTTGAATTTTTGTTTTCTCCTTCTCGCCCGCTCTCTCTGAGCCTCTGTNTGAATGGCGCAAAAAAGGGGGGGGGGGGAATAAGGTGCCATATGCTTTGTGCTTCTTGTGGATTAGCGTGTTTGAATTTTTGTTTTCTCCTTCTCGCCCGCTCTCTCTGAGCCTCTGTGACCCCCCACAACACTGACCCTGAGGCAGGTGTGCCTCCAAGGCATGATCAAGAAGAAGTACGGGAAGATCGTGAACATCACTTCGCAAAGCGCTGTCATCGCAACGAAGGCGCACGCGTCCTGTGAGTGGGGACTGTAGCTCGCACTGCTCTTCTTCCCCCGCCCTGTGGTGTGTAGCGATGAGCCTCTTACCTTAGGGTGGCGTCGGTAGGAGAGGCGAGGGTACGGATGGGGTGATTCGAGACCCCATGTCGGGGTCGAGAGGGGAAATGGGACGCACGGCGTGCGGCTTTGGCCAGCCGTCCCCACAGGTTCATTATCGCCATGATTGACGTGTGTAGCGGCAACGCATCAGGATTGGCCACTCACTAGATACGGGTGGGTTTGACAGTACATTGAAGTTCGACTGGCGAATTAACATCCGTGAACGTATTTACCCTAAACTCGCATGAAACTGTGAGTTATGGGATGATGATATAGCACATGTCTGGGGTACGGCAAATGGCTTATCGGCACGAAAAAGGGGATATGGGTTTGTTTTATGACCTTCTTCGGTCCCAGGTGACAGCGATTTTCGCAAACACCGTTGTCGTTTTCGCCACGAGCCATAATTTTTGTTGTGTGTTGTCCTCCGGAAACGTGTCATTTTTGTCGGGGCTATGTTCTCCGCAGACTGCGCGTCCAAGGCTGCAATGGACGGCCTCTTGCATGGATTGGTGTGCGATCTGGCTCAGCATAACATCCAGGTGCGTGCGCAATTATGGTCCTGTCCTGTGCGTTCAGCGAACGTCCGCAACACTGCTTTGGTTAATTCGTCTATCCAGCATGTTCGTGTACACTTTTGCGTAGTGCACTTGCATGGCCCTCCGTTCCCCGAACGGAACGTCGTTCGGTTGCTTCGGTGCCCTTCGCTGGATTCTCTCCTTTGTGTTATGGTGGGCACGTGTGGGGGAGGGCGGGGGGTCGCAGAATCACGCCTACTCGGTGGTGGTCGTCGCCTTGTTGCTGTTGCTGTTGCTGTTGCTGTTGTTGTTGGTGGTGATGATGAGGATGTATTTGCATCAACGAACCGTTCCGGCATGTGCTCAGTACCTGCAAACACCCGGATATCGGTCCAACTGTACGCGGACGCCTTTTCCAACTACCCCAACCGGGTAGACGCCACGAAAAAAACAAGCAAGAGGTACACGAATGTACACGATGTTTTATCCTGTGGCGTTGCTGCCGCCCTCACAGCACGTACCCGCGGAAACGACCCCGCCGCTAGCGCTTCTGCTGCGGCTGCGTTGCGTGCAGCTAGCAAGCCTCAATCTACACAATACAAATAATTATGAGGTCGTTTGGATCGAATGCGAGGGGAGTGGGATTGTAGCTCGCTTTCGCTCGTTGGTGGTTCGGGCGATGAGCAGAACAACAACAGTACCGTGGGTGACACGACATGAGCTACCACACTCCCCGGACCGATTGTCAAAGCTCGGTTCCTCCACGACCAAGAGAATGCGTTCTTGGAAAGCTCTCGACAAGACGGTTTCAGCTCCGCCATTTTAGGCACCGTCGCTGTTTTTCTTGCCGAGTAGTTGAGCTTTGAAAATCGGTCCAGGGGATGTGATATCTTTAGCAACCTACGGTAGCCGACCCCAACTTGTGTGCTTGCTGACTCTTGACTCGGGCGCGGGGGCGGGGGCTCCGCCGAATGCATCAGGTGAACAATATCGCACCCACTGTAGCGTGGTCCGACATGGGGATCAAGACGTGGGGCGACCCGGCCAAGTCGCGGCCCATGCTGGAGAGGACACCGATCGGCCGCTTCGTGGAGCCTTGGGAGATTGCGAACATGGTGGTGTTCCTGTCGAGCGACGCTTGCACCATGTGCCTGGGGCAGACGATCTGCGTCGACGGAGGGTACACGTGTCTATAGTTTTTCCCTCTTCGGTATTGCTGTTGGCGTGGTTGCTATTGGTGACGGGGTCGTCGTCGTCCTTGTTGGTGTCATTTTTTTCCGCTGGGAAGCCGCTGAGATCCCCACCAATGAGGAACTCCAACATAGGAATAGGGTGGGTTGGTTTAATGTACTTTTGTTGGATGGATGAGTATTGAATAGGAAAGCTACGCTTTTGACTTTCGATATGTCGGTCTGAGAGAGTTGGCGCGTGCCTCGCATTGATGGTTTGCCAAACTAGCTGGAAGTTGATGATGTGGTTTCTTTATTCGATGCGTGTGTGCGAGCGAGTGTAGACAACGGTCAGTCGCGAGCGTGTACAGTTATGCCGCAGCTCCCAATGCTTGGACGGGATCTAGTGTTCTCTCGTCGCCATGTCTTGTTTAGTCTGCACACCTGCTCCAACCTAGGTACACGAGCATGACTGAACGTAGGGTCGCCTCCGTGACAGGTCATCCGATGTTGTGCTACCCCTTGCGCTCCGGCGGAGGCCTCCTGCTGTGTTTTTTTGCGGGGAGGGGGTAACAACGTTGTGCCTAGTTTTGTTGATTGTTTTCTTCTTTTGAGTTCATTTTTTTTTTTTTCGTTTCACTCAGCCTGGAGGAGGAGATATCGCCAAACGTTGTGAGAAAGATGTTTGCTTAGGATTTTGAAGTTTTGACCAGCAGCAGTGGCGCATGCACAGATAGGTCCGTGGGAGTGGGGATCTCGTTCGACCTGGGGTATCAATCATCCGAACGTTCTGGATGTGTGCACACCACAGGTGCCTGCTTTCTGTGCATTGGAAAAGGCTTTTCTGACAAGCTATGATAGGTGAGGGGGATCCTTGTTCTTGCACATGTGCAGCGTATTGCTTCACCCAAGCTCCCCCACCCCCCCCACAAAGAACATGGGAGCGCACTCACAGTAGAACCCAGTACCATTCACTGGAGCGGTTCCGGACCATATTTATTGACGTTCAACAACCTTCCTCCTCGTTTCGCGGGCGGACAGAAATCACTCAAGCTTTCCGCTCCCTAAACGAGCGGCGATGGGCTTGGCACCAAATAAAAATCTACGTTTTCACGACAACCAAGCGCGAAACACCTCAAAAAAAGTGTGGTGGTATGTATGCACAAGCGGGGACAAAACCGATTTTCAAAAAACACATCACAAGTAATTGCGCTACACTCTTGCCGCGGTAAAGCAGCTGTCGGGATGGCCTTCGGCGACGACACCCACGAAGAGGACGCCATTTCCGTTTCTACCCGCACGCATATGAGGGGAAGTAAATCAAGGGTACTTTCTATCGTACGGCCGACCAAACGTGTCTTCCACGGCGGATGCCGGCAAGGCTACTTCATTCTTTGCCCTCCACCGCCCCCCACGCGGACCCCCCGGACACACAACCGTCAACAGCTTTCGGGCACGAACAACATGAACAAGAAACAAAAAAAGTTGAAAAAAGAAAAAACAGGACAAGGATCTATGCTACAAGCAAACACTCGTCTCGTTTTGGCTGGTCAACAAACATCTTCGCGGCGGTCACCATCAGTGCCGCCTACCTACTTCCGTCCGAGGGATCCTTGCTACGATATGAATAAATACCGGACGGCTAGTCCATAGCACTATAAGCTTGGCAGAAGCCGACGTAAAGCGGACGCAGACGAGGATCGTGACAACAGCACTTCGTAAGGCACGACCCTGCCGCGCGGAGGAGTTGGGAACCGCCGCCTACCCCCCACCACACCATTTGGGAGATCGACAAACCCTTGTGTGTGTGGGTTGGTTAGTCACTCCCCGGGAGCCAAGGCACCTCACCAAAGAGCCGCCTTTCGAGTGAACAACACACAACACACCCACCGACCGACAGCTGTACTCGCGCAAAGCCTCGCACTCTACGCAGCGTCGAGACCCCGCCCACGCACACCGTCTCAGCACGCAAGACAAAAGAACGCTTCTGCTACCACCGCAGGCTTGTTGTCCCCATCACCAACAGATGCAAGCCGCCGCCCTCTGGTTGAAGAAGCACCAACTCTCGCCACATCATGATCTGTGCTGCACCTTGCGTTTACCGACTAGACGGCGCGGACACAAAAAATATCGTCAGGAGATGTCGGCCACACTACACTGCTGTAGCCAACATCTACAACAGGCAGCACCCGTCACCCGTCATGCCCCCAGGGGGGGATTTGAAGCCCCTCGTCCCCCGGGACCGCCGCCTCCATACCCGCCCCCGAATGGACCGGCCCCCGCCTGCGGCGGCGGGGGTCCCTGAGGAGGCATTATCGGAGGCGGGAGGGGCGGGGGACCAAGCGGTGGCGGCGGCCCCACCGCCATCAACAAGCCGTGGGGATGCGGGGGGTGCTGCATCTGATGATGGTGGTATTGCTGCTGCTGGCCGCCGTACTGCTGCTGGTGTGGGTGCGGCGGCAGCGGCGGCTGTTGCTGTTGCTGCTGCTGCCCCTGCTGCTGATTTCGGTTGCCGTAAGGGTCGAAGGCGTACTTGTTGACCGGCACGGCTTGACAACTGCTGGCGCTGCTGCCGCCGCCGCCGCCATACGCCACACCACCACTGCCACCACCGACACCGACACCGACACCGACACCGACACCGTTTGCGGCAGCCACGTCCGGCCCTCCTGGCTGCCACGAGCTGGTAGACCAGGCGACCGCGCTGGTACTGACGTGCACCGGTTGTTGGTGGTGGTGGTGGTGAAGGGCAGGAGCGCTGTGGTGGTGGTGCACCTGCTGCGGCTGCGGCTGCGGCTAGGGCTGCGGCTGCGGCTGCGGGGGCGGGGGCGGGGGGTGCCGTGGCGACATCGACACCAACGGGGGGGGTGGGGGCGGTGGCGGGGGTAGCGATCCCGGCGGCGGGGGCAAGTCCGGGCAGGTCATCACGCCCCACCACGACATGGGCTTCTCCTCTCCCTTCAAGCAGGACGGCACCGCAAACATGTGGGGGGCAAGGGGAGAGTTATCATGTTGGGAGCTTACTCCATGCGGCGGGGGAACCGTCGCCGCAACGCGTGCGACCTGTATTGGAGAGTTTTTGCGCACGTCTGGAGAGATAAAACAACAGCAACCTCTTAAGCATGCAAAATCAACAGACTGCGGGACGGGCATTCCGCGTACAGTACGTGAGGTAAGCTCGATGGTTCGCACGGTGCACCCACTACTCTACAGCTACGCAAACAAGTGTAAGCTACAGGGATGCCTGCCCCAACACCAAGTCGGAAAAAGCAAGAGCCCAATAAAACACTTCATACTGTATGTCCTCCCCGTGCTCCTCGGGACGGGGTTGGCTGTAAAACTACCGACCAAGCAGTACATGTGCGGGTGGGCGCTCACGGAAGCTTAAGCGCCAACCCAACTCCGGTTGAACCTCATTCACAAGACGCGTGCGGGGTGAGAAACGGGCACGGAGCACGACACCAAGCGCAGCGCAACAAGGGTAGCTAACCTTGAGCTCCTCGATGAGCATCGGAACGTTCGGCTCCCGTATGACTCTTCCTTCAGAGTCTTTGACGGCGAAATCGTCCAAACGATTCCTCTTGGAGTCCAGCATCGTGCCCATCTGCACCAGCGACGTAAGCGATTACCATTGGCCAAACGACGGAGAGAAAAAAATGGAAGGAGGCACACCCATAGGGCACAATCACCCAGTATTGGCTGTGTTGCTTTTTGGAAAAAAAGCTTTCGATGCACCTTGTACTAATGTGTCGTTCTGCACGCCAACGTAATCAATTGAAGTCGTAGGCAGCGTACAGCGTTTTCGATGAAAAATCCGTAAGAGGCGTTCCTTTGCTGGCGCTTGTTCCGCCGCATGGATGCGAAAACACAAGGAATACTCCGTGGTGAACGAGTGCGCAAAACACAAAAAACGAGTCCTTCACGGCGAGATGGATCACGCAAGAGGTCCGGTACCGTGCCCAGCGGGTGCCTTGGGCTTCCTGCGCCGCGTTTTTTTCTTAGAGATCTCGAAGCTACATTCCGTGTACGGACATGAAGAGCCCCGCCGGTACCATTGATCCCACCCTTCCATCACCAAATCTAGGCTTGATATTTTCATTGTGAGCACCCTCGGTCGCCGTACAAGACCGAAAACTCTACGACTGTAATGAGCCGAAACGAGAGCCTGCACTACGACATCACACAAGAAGCAGAACCTCGGTAGACTTTGCACCACATTGGAGAGAAGAAAAAAAGAAGACGAGAAAGGCTCGTTGTTTACACACCTTGTCGATCGGGTCTGAATCGGTGATACTGGCGTGGTCGGCTCTGGCCTTCTCTAGGGCGGAGCTCTCCCGGATCTTCTTCTTCAGCCTGTTCTCGAGGTCGTCTTGCCTAGAGAGGCCAACCCACCCATTGCGGCCGAACCAGAGAACCAATCAGAAGCGGCGAAGCGACAGGTTTACAGGCAAGGCAAGGGCACCGCAAGATCAGAGTGGAATTGTTACACATCATCTCCTCAAAAATTACACCACCTGGACAAACACCTCCACCACTACCGCAATCGAGGGAAGGGTGTCAGCCTCCCAAGTTTCTCAAATCGGGCACTAATGAGTCTCGCAGAATCGCGCGGGGAAACGGCCACTTCTCCCGGAGATGGATAGTTTGAACGGGGGGCTTGTGACGGCGAAGAGACCATGTGAACACACGGTACAGCAGTATGAGGGAGGGGATAAGCTGGGGAGAACGATGGATGTGCCTACTATAATAGAGAGGACACCAACTCCCTATGCACGCAAGACCGCCATGTCCGGAGAGCCGGCCAAGTCTCAACATGACAACACCAGCAAATTGGGCCTTCTGTAGCAGCCCCGTAGTCCGCCTGCCGCCCGTCCAGGGACACATGGCTCATTACCTGCTCCCGCTTTCACACCTATCGGGAAAGTCTGTTGAAGTCTTTCGTGAAAACCACACTACCCGCATCTGGAGACACACAACGACCCACCTCTTCCGCTCCGCCTCCGCCTCCGCCTCCGCCACCGCGGCCGCCTCCGCCGCTCTAGCCTCCAGCGCACTCCTGGCCGCCGCCGCCGCTTGCGACACTACCTTCGGCGTCGCCACGATTCCTTCCGACTCTGTCCCACCAGCCCTTCTCCTCTCTTCCAGCACTCGCCGGGCGAGCTGCTGGTGCTGCTGGTGCTGCTTCTCACTCCTACCATCCCCGCTACCCGAACCTCCGCGGGCCACGACCCGCCGGGCGGAGTTACGGTCGCGGCTCCGACTCCGGAAGCGGCTCCGTCGATTTCTTCGGCCTCGGCCATCGTCGTCGTCGCTTCGCGGGGAGCGGGGCGAAGCCCCGCCGCCGCCGCCGCCGCCCACACGGCGGGAGTCTCTTCTTCTGCGACCATGGCCTCCGGTGTCGCTGTCGCTGCTGCTGTAATCCCGGTGCCGTCTTCGACGGTAGGACGGGCTTCTCCGTCTCGAGCCCGACCTCTTCCTGCTGCTGCCGCCGACGGTTCCGCTCTTGCGGGGGCGGCTGTCGTCGCTCCTGCTGCTGCTCCTGCTCCTGCTCCTGCTCCTGCTCCAGCTGCTGCTCCAACTGCTGCAACTGCTGCTGCGACTGCTGCTCCTGCTGCTGCTGCTCCCACCGCCACCCCCCCCCCCTCGGCCTTTCCTCCTCCTCCCCCCCCCCGCCTTGCGGTCATCGCGAGGCCCGTTGCTGCTGCTCTGGCTCTGGCTGCTCGGAGCCGTCTTTTTCCGCGGTATCATCGAGGGATCGTTGCGCAAGCTGCTGCCGCCACCGCCGCTGCTGCCACCCACATCGCCCAACTTCTTCTTCGGTATCATCCCCTTGGAGTCAACCCCTCCCGTACCCCTGCTCGTTTCGCCCTTCCCGCCGCCGAGCTTCCTGCTGTCCCCGTCGCGACTACTCCGATCACGGCCACGCCGCTCACCGCCGTCCTCCTCCTCCGAGGACGACGATAACGACGCACTCCTTTCCCGCTCGACATCATCCCGCCGCCGTCTACGCCCGGGGCGGGTGCCGTCCGCACCCGCCGCCCTGCCGCCACGGCCTCCCGACCCCCCGCCGCGGTTGCTGCTCTTCGCGAGGCGTTTGACGCCCCCCCCGGCGCCGGCGCCGCCGAGCCGCTCACCCCGGCGCCTGCCGCGACCATTGCCGCCGCCGCCGCCTCTCCAACTGCGGCTCCTGCTCGTGCTCCTGCTCCAGCTCCGGGATCTGCTTCGTCTACGTCTGCGTCTCCCGCCGCCGTCGTCGTCGCTCGAGCTGCTCCGCCTACTGTCCTGCCGCCGTGGCCGGGCGGACGACGAGGACCCGCGCCTTCTTCGCCGTCTGGCGCGATGATGGTCGTCGTCGCCGCCGCCGCCGCCGCCCCTACTCTTCGAAACAACGGCGGCGGCGGTAGCGTTCCACTCGCTTCCGCTCCACTCGCTTGCGCTCTCGCTCCGGCTGTGGCTGTGGTCACGCCCGCGGCCGCCGCGGCTATCACGCGGGTGACTGCGGCTGCGGCTGAGGCTACGGCTGCGGCTGAGGCTGAGGCTGAGGCTGCGGCTGTGACTGCGGCTCCGGCTCCAGCTGCGGCTACGGCTGCGGCTACGACTCCTCCGGTCTCCTTCCTTGACGACCTTCCTCCGCTTCTTGCCCTGAGAGCCTCCTTTCGATACCTATGAAAGCAAAACGTGTGACGAAGAGAGCGCGTGTGCGCACGATCAAGTGAACATTCACTCCGCAAGTAATGTGGTGTCAGGAAGGAATGGCTATCGACGCTCGCGTAGGCGATCAGAAAGTGGCGTCCAAAACGAAGCATCCCTTCAAGCACGGGCTACGCACGGGAACGAAACAAACAGGTGGCTCGGTCGGACATGTCTTGGAGCACAAAAAAACACCCGGGACAGTACTGGCAGCGATAAAATCTCTCGGAAACGGACCGCGGCCCTCCACACCCTTCGAGCGGTGGCCGTCTTTTCGTCTCTCGCATCCCCGGCGTCACCGATAGCCTCGTCCGCCTTTCGCTTCCCGCTCTTCTTCTGCTTCTTCTTGCTCGAAGTACCGGCGGCGGTGGGCGACCTCTGCCCAGAGCCACCGAGGCTGTCAGCGTCCCTCTCCATCGCCACCGCCGCCGCCCGCCGCCGCCGCTCGCCCTTTTCCACCGCCGCCGCGGCCGGCGAAAAAGACGACGATTGTGCCTCGGCGGCATCGTCCGCCTCCCCCGTACCTTCGCCGCTATCTTTGTCACCTCGTCGGTCCTTCCCGTTCCTCTTTTTCTTCTTCTTTTTCGCCCCGAAATTGGAATCAGCGGCAGGAGGCGTTCGCCCCCGCCGCCGCCGCCGCCCCCGCTCCCCTCCATCGGAGCCGTCACCGCTGTCGTCGTCTCCTGCTCCCCGGACCGCCCGCCGACCTCCAGCTGACGTCTTAAGGCTGATCGATGGGCTGCGGGACCGCTCTCCAGGAGAACCGTCCGCGCCGTTACCGTCGGCGTGAGGACCGCTTGGCTCGGTGTCGTCTTCCTCCTCCTCCTCTACGACCCGTCTTTCCTTGCCCTTTCCGGTACCTCGCTGGCGGCTTAGGCTTCGCCCCTGCCGGGTCGGTCAGATGTAGAAAGTAATATTCGACGAAAATGAAAAAGGTGTCGGATGAGGTCGTACGAGAAAGGCAAACAAGCTTGCACGGGCATCGGTTGACTTTTCGGACATACCCCACTTCGCGTCGACACAGGCCAATTCAAAATCCCCTTAATGTGGGCCGTTCGAAAATTGGCGCAAAGTATTCCTAGGTGCAAGGTAACGCTAACTTTCAACTCGATCGGCCGCGAGTGCCGAAAAGAAGGAAGTCCACGAGTGATTCATGTCATTAATTAAACCTCTCGCGTGTGGTTCTTGCTTGTCTTCACAGCCTCGCTCAGGCTTGCAAGAGGCAAGACCCCCCAATAGACATTTTCTCTCTATCGGCGCTTCGTTGCCCCAGAGCCGTCTGCCACCTCCACAAGCCCACCCAGCCTCCCTCTTAATTTTCACCAAGCAGCCGAAAACCTCTCACCTTTCTTCTTTTCCCCTTTTCCCGGGCCTTCCTAGCTGACCCCCCAGCCTCCCCCTCGCGCTCGCTCCCTTTTTTATCTCTCTTCTCCTCCTCTTTGTCCTCCACGCAACCATCCTCCCACTCTGCCTCTTCCTCCCCGCTCCCGCTCCCGCGACCGCGTTCCATCTCCGACACGGCTGCTGCGTCCTCCTTGGCTCGCTTGCGGCGCTTGCCCCCACGGCCTTCGGTTTTCCTCCCAACTTTGTCTTCTACCCAGGCTTTCTCCTCCTCCTCCTCCTCCTCCTCCTCTTGCTTCTTCTTCTTCTTCTTCTTGGCGTTGCCGCCCTTCACGGGAGCGGGTGCAGGGTCGGCCGCCCCCTCCCCATCGTCCCCAGAACCAGCAGCCGGTTTCGAGCCACCGTTCCCCTCGGCTACCTTAGCTCCACCGCCACCGCCCTTTCCTCGACCCGTCCGGCTAGCAGTAGCGACGGGCCTCGTGATCACGTCCTCCGTGTCCTTCTCTTCCTGTTTATCCCCGCCGTCGACCCTAACCTCCTCCGCTTCCTTCTTCTGCGCCTTTTTCTTCTCCTTGGTGCTGCCACGCTTGAAGAGGGCGGGCGCGTGGTCGGCCGCCCCCTCCCCGTCATCCTCAGAACCAGCGGCAGGTCCCGAGCCACCCCCATCCTCGGATGCCTTGGCGCCGCCGGCACCCTTTCTTCGACCCTTCCGGCTATGCATAGCAGCGGCGATGGGCTTCGTGGTCGCGCCCTCCGTGTCCTTCTCTTCCTGTTCATCCACCCCGTCGACCCCGACCTCCTCCGCTTCCTTTTTCTGCTTCTTGTTCTTCTTGGCGTTGCCGCCCTTGACGGGGGCGGGCGGGTGGTCGGCCGCCCCCTCCCCGTCGTCCCCAGAACCAGCAGCCGCCTTCGAGCCACCCCCATCCTCGGATGCCTTGGCGCCGCCGGCGCCCTTTCCTCGACCCTTCCGGCTAGCAGCCGCGACGGGCTTGGTGTTTTCGTCCTCCACCTCCTCGTCTTCCTCCTTCTCCTCCTCTACCGCCGCTGCCGCCTTTCTCTTCTTAGCACCACCGCTTCGCGGACCAGCCCGCGCCACCGCCTGCTGCTTAGCCTTCTTCCCTCTCCCCGGAGCCGCGGCAGCACCCGCTTTCGGGGCAACGGTGGCCGCTGGTTTGGCCTTGGCTGCTGCTGATGAGCTCGGCAAGACTTTCCATTTCTTGGTCGATCTTCGGTTGCTCTTTGTGTTTACCGACGCGCTGCTCGGTGGTTTTTCAGAGTAGCCATCATCCCGTTCTTCGTCATTGCTTCCTGCACCATCGACATCAGCCTCCGGCTCGTCGACCGGTGCTCCTCCTCCTTCTCCTGGAACACCTTCGTCCTGAGCGTCGTTCGAGCTCTCCGCAGCGGCAGCTCCTCCTCGCTTGCGGGAGCTCTTGCTCTTGCTTGCTCCCCTCTTGCTGCCTCGCTTCTCCGCTTCTGACTCTGCTGCTGCTGCTGCTGTTGCTGCTGCCGCTGCTGCCACTTTTTGGGTTGTAGCGCACCCCCGACCTCTCCCGCCGCCGGTGGCCTTGGACCCCCCCGCGGCGGCGCTCTTGCTTTTCGCTGCTGTCGCCGGAGCCTGGCCAGTCTTAGCTCCAGTGCCTTTGGTCCTGGCTGGTTTCTTTCCAGCCTTGCCTTTCGACGCGCCGCCGCCGTTCTCGTCCCCACCCGCTTCCACCTTGGCCGCCGCCGCTGCCGCAGCCGCCGCTTCCGCTGCTGCCACTGCTGCCGCTGCTGCAGCCTTCTTCTCCTGCGCCAGCTTCGTCTTAGTCTTGGGCGACGGTTTCGGCGGGGACTTTTTCGGCGTCACCCTGCCCTTATCGGTCTTGCCGGTAAATTTGGTGTTGTTGGAACTGCCCTCTTCTTCCCCCTCCGCGTCCGTCTCCACTGCTGCTGCTGCTGCTGCTGCGCGTTTGGCTCCCTTGCCCACCCCCCCAACAGCCTTGGCACCTACACTCCGCGACCCCTTGCCCCTGGCGCCGCCGCTTCCCCCGCCCCTTGGCTTCCCGGCCTTGCCGCTGCCCTTGGCCACGGTCTCGGCTTCAGTCGCTTCTTTCTCGACGGCTGCTGCCGCCGCCTTTTCCGCCGCTTTTTCCGCCGCCGCTTTTTCCGCCGCCGCATCCCGCGCTGTTTTGGCTTTCGCATCGTTGATTTCGGCCTCGAGCTTCTTTTTCTCCTCCTTTTCCGCAGCCTGGCCGTGCGGTAGAGAAAAATATGCCAGTAACGGACGCCAACACCAATGGGGCGAAAATGAGAGCAAGGCATCGTAGATTCGAAGCGTTCCCACAGCAAACCCAACGGAAAAATCCCCATATACTGTACGCCATTGTAGTTCGCCCCTGCCATTTGGTAAGGCCAAACGACTACCTATCATGTACGCCCATGATTATAATCACTCTCCAATCGCCTAATAGTTTAGGTAAGCTCTGCCTGTCGGCTAAGCTGTACATGGAAGCACAAACCAATTAAAAAAAAAAAACAGAAACGTGTGACGAAACGGCTGCACGGAAGAGCTCACAATCGGGCACGCATGCAACAACGGTTCTGCCCGACGACCACAACAGCCTCCACTGACCATGACCATCTTCATTTGCGCCCTTATCGACATGGGCGCCCTGGCAGCGGGCGGGAGTGACCTGCTCGTAGACCGTTTCAAGCCTGGAGGCTTGACCGAACTGGATGACTCCGATGCCACAACAGCCGCCGCAGCAGGCGGGTCGGTAGGGGCAGGAGCAGCAACAGCAGCAGCAGCTGGAGCAGCAGAAGATGGAGCAGCAACAGCAGCAGCTGGAGCAGCAGCAGCTGGAGCAGCAGCAGCTGGAGCAACAGCAGCCAGAGCAGCAACAGCTGGAGCAGCAATAGCAGCTGCAGGAGGAGAATCGGTAGCCGTCGGGACTGGGTCCGGGTCGGAAGCCGCAGGAATCGGTTCTACGGGGCTCGGTTCTACGACCGCCACAGCAGCAGCAGCAGGAGCCACAGAAGCGGAACCAGCAGCCGACCGAGCCGCCGCAGCAGCAGCAACGGTAGCAGAAAGGGACACCGGCGGCGTCTGTACCGGCGTCACTGGCGGCGGAGACTTGATCTTGGTTCCCTCCACCCCGGCGGCTACTCTTGCCCCAGCGGAGAGGTTAACCTCCTTCTCGCTTGAGGCGGCCCCCACGAGGGCGTCGGACGATGGGCCATCGACGCCAAGGCCTACGCTCTTAGCGGCGGCGGCGGTGGCGGCAGCGTCGCCGTCCCCGCTGCCCGTCGGCTCCGTGGTCGTGGTGGCTGCGGCGGCGGTGATTGTGGCAGTGCTGCTGTCGACACCGTTTGTTGTTCTCGATGGCGCCTGAGCAGCCAGTGACGACGGCGGGCGTGAAGAGGCTACAGCGCTCAGTAAACAAAAAAACACAGGTGCGCGATTTGGTCATAAAGCACAAAGATCGCAGGCGCAAGCGACGACAAACCGGGCGCAGAAAGTAGAGCAGGGCGTACGGGGCGGGGTGCGGCACACACGGGCAGCAATCTGCTGACGTAGCAAACGTCATTTAGCGCAGAAAACACCATCCATCCTCCAGACGGTCTTGAGCCAAAACAGGGGCTACTTCCCCGCCAAAGCCCCTTTGCGAAAAAGTGCGATAAAGTAAAGTTTCTATGAAGCCAAGAGAACGGCGAGGGCGTCGTACACGCCCTGGGGGTGCGCTCTACACGCTTGGGAAAGAGGGCGCCCTGCGCACATTCGCCCAACGTTGGTACACGGCAGCATGCCATAAGTGGGGCGACAGGTACATCGTGTCTTCCCAAGGCAACGAGCGAGCGGAGGTGTGTTTCATAGCCTCCCGCTGCGAGAATAAGAGCGACTCGACCGCTACCAGACAGATAGCCCCACGCAACGAAACCACCAACGCCACACCGCACCTCATCCACAGTCACAGCAGTAGTCGTGGCGATAGCGGCGGGACTAGAGGCCCCCTCCTCTCCCGCCCCACCGTCCATGGCCAACACCGGCAGCAACTGCCGACGCTTGGGACAGCACGCCAACGACAGCTTTAGTATCTCCCTCGCTAGAAGTATCTGCACAGCAAAAATAAGAAGAACTAGATTAGACCGTTGATCCGACGGTTCGGTAGCCGCTGCCCTTCCGAGAGCCGTCTCTTCGGAGTAAACAGCAATTAGCAACCGCCGATTTTAACGGCAGCAGCAGCGGCGGTGTTTCGTTGGCCGAACCTGCTGCACATGTGCACGATGATGGGAGCCCCGGCGAACTGGTTCAATTTTCGTGTGCAGCAACAAAGAAAATGCGCGCACGCGCACACCCAACTTGTTCATCCTCAGAAACACCTCGAGAGCTTTGGCACGCCGACAGGATGCTACTACTGGGCTACCAACACATGGAAAGGTTGCAAGCACATGATCGTTGGGCTACACAAGCACACCAGATTGGGGAACGAGGCACCGGGCGAGAAACATCGTTGGCAAGAATCATCCGTTGTAACAATACTGCTGGCTGTCGTCCATTTTCATCATTCGGGGGCGATGTTTGGTAGCAGGAATGGTGTGTAGCAACCAACCTGGCTTGTGGACACTCGGGACTAGGCCAAGTTCACTTCCTGGACACTACCTGGTTGCTTGTTCGGGGGTGCTTTCGAACACATGCTCAGGAAGCAGTCCGGTTGTTCGAATCAACATATTTCTGGGGCGGCGAGTTCAGAAAGTTTGGGTGCTCGTCTATGCAACGAACCCCATCAGTCAGCCTTAAGACCAGTCTACAAGTAGCCGGCAGCAACGCTGACCCCAACCTGTCGGCACATCATCACACAGCTGGAGCGCAGAAGCACCAGGATTATTCGCAGGGCCTCGACCGTCTCCTGCTTCCTCAAACTCAACCGGGCATGTTGGTCATGCCAACAGGCCGTACGCAGCACGCTCGCGGAAACCTGGCAGTTTGAAGGGGAGCAAACAAAAAACTGCCTGAGACACCAACAAATTACATCGACCGCTGCCTGGACAAGCTTACCTCTCAAGCCAGTAAGAGCCCAGCGAAACCTCTCGATACTTCTCAGCACATGAAACTCCGTGTTCTCCGCGCTGCCCTGGCTTTTGCCCCCGTTGCCTGCGTCCTCGTATGTTCTCTTTCGCTCCTCGCTCACGCTCGGGGTGGCACGCTAGCTGACAGCATGACTAGGGGGGGGTTACACATAATCTCCGCTACCGTCCCCCCGAGAACGAGGTCTCCGTCTCGCACAGCTCGGCCGGCAATCCAATGCCGTCCAGGAATCATGCCATCAATGTGTCATGATCCATCGGGAGTTGTGGTGATGAGGGTCAAGCACTTGTTGTCAACAAGACCAAAACCTGCAGGTACAACGTACTTCGGAAACAGTCGAGGTGCAGCACAAGAAAACGCCCACGATGATACTGGCTACAACCAGCGTTGCACATGTACGTCAAGATCTGCCAACTTCCATGTAGTCTCGAGCTCGCGGTGTACACAACTTTCATGCGAGACTCCGACGTATTAGTCTAGATAGACTACAAAGTCGTCTGCTGTATCCTGCCAACAAGATAGTTCGACTTGACAACTGCTGCACCCACGATAAAAGCAAGTCATTGCGAACACCCTCGTGTAGTCTACATAAGCTGGCTCCAAAGCTCATTATTCGCCCAGGGAACGATATGCCCGGCAACTGCAGCAGGAAGTACGGTAGCGGTGAGCACCTCTCCGTGCAATGAACGCGCCCACGGACGAGATTCTACCTCAATAAACCACCCGCTGGTCGTCGTGGAACTACGTACAGTGGCTCTTACGGCGTGCGACGGCGAGCGAGCGCCTTCACGGTGTAGGTAACGCATGGGATCATGCATCGCCCGATCTTGACGGGAACATGCTGCACTGCTGAACAGAACGGGCCCGCCGGTAAGCTGAGAAATATCCAAATGGAAACATCGAATTCGGGGTCCTTGTCCATTCTTTTCGTCGCCACCGTCGACCACATCAGGTCAATGGACGGTGGTTTGTGTAGGAAACAAAGCTGAGCAACCTAGACTACATGAATGTTTCGTACCCCCACCGTGGTACAAAGTATTTAGAACAGACTCGCACACACCAGCATCCGCCTTGTTCACGAGAATTCTGCTCTTGGCACAAAAAGAAAAAAATTATTCTCACACGTCGAAGCCTCTATGGCACGCGGTCAACAATCATTCAGCAGAAACCAAACCAATGATTGGCCCCAGCTCGGAAGCGATATCGCAAAATCAGGGCAAAGCTTCATTCCCACCACCACAATCATTATGTCAAATGGGCGAAACTTCACTTGCACGACAACGATAGTGCCCCAATGAGGGTGCAGCTTCACTCTAGCTGCGACAACCGTAGTGCCTAGAAAAGGCAAGCTCCACTCTCGACACGAATATCACAGCAATACCAACTAAAGGTTAAGCTTCACTCGGCCACCACAACGATGGTGACAAGCAAAGAGGGTGGAGTTTCACTCCTACCACTACCACGACGGTTTCGGATGAGGGCGAAGCTTCACTCCTACCACCACAATGACAGTGCCAAATAAGGGTGAAGCCTCACTCCCACCACGCCAATGGTGGTGCCCAAACAGATGGTAAAACCTCACTGGCGCCACAAAACAACGATAGCGCAAAACAAGGGTGAAGCCGCCTCTCTCCCACCACCACGACCGTGGTGCCCAAAAATGATGGTTGAGCTTCACTCCATGACAACGAAGGCGCCACGTCAGGGTGAACCTTCACTAGCGCCACAACAGCAACAGCGCTAGCCAACAGTGAACCCTCATTCCCACCACGACAAGAGGCCTAGGCCTTCTTCGTTCATACTGCCAGTGATGGTCATGGCGGAAGGCGCCTCCTCGACATCAGTTAGATCTACGCTAGTCCCTCGTTCTCTGCGAGAGCGCGGAGCGAGCGGGGGTGGGGTGGGAGGGAAGATTTGGGTTGTTGAGCCTGTGGTTGCTGTGGTTGTGCACGGGGGGGTTCGGCCGGTAGGGAGCGCGCGGAAAAAGCCAGTCGTGTACTGTATGGCAATCTAAAACCTTCCCATGTGTATGGCATGCTGTTGACTACCCACAGGGGTGCGAGAATTACAAGCTCCTTCAGCCCTAGTTTGGTGGTGGCATGTGTGCATACGTCGTCTGGCTTGGCTTTCATGTGACATTATGGGTCCCACGTCATTTTTATTCTCTTGGCTTTGCTTGAGGAATTCTTGACGTGCTACTGTTGATGCGTTTGCCTCTTCGTCGATCGCCGGTCTTGTTCAGTTTGGGTGTTGAACCACGTTTTGGGCTCGTGACCACGGGAAATCGTTGCATGTAGTGCTGTGCATTTTGACAACGACGGGAGAGTGGTACTTGATCGAGGCCAGGCCGTGTCTTGAAGACAACAGCAGCAGCAGCAGCAGCAGAAGCAGCAGCAACTACAGCAACAGCAACAATAAAAACAGCGCTGCCGACAACGTGCAACAAACAGTGCACCATTTGGCGGCGCTACTATCCGGGAGCGGTCTTTCAACAACGTTGGCCGTAGTTGTTCGGTTCAAGAGCGATAGTTCACGCCAAGACCACAAGGACAAAAAAAGGGCAGCTGAGGTCGCTGGCGCAACAAACAAGTGTTCTTTATCTGCTGCCTGACCGAAAGGCTGTACTTCTTGCGTAGTGCCAAAATACTCATGAGGGTGGATCAAGCACGAGAGCACCAGAAAAATCTGGTAGGACAACGGCGCCATCCACACATTGTTGAGCACATCAGGCGCAACAAATAATTTTTCAATCAAAAGAAAACGATTTCTTTGTTGCCAAAGTAATGATACTTGTGTTGTGGCAGCTTGTGTGTATGGGCACGCCAAGTATTATAAATGTGCCAAACTGTCGAGAGTTAGGCCCAAAAGCTTCAACGAACGGGCAACAGTTACGTTTATTTGAGGAGGCGTTCTCGGGGTCGAAGCCTGTCTACCAAGCACCTGGTTTTCAGTCACAAACGACCCCCGTGAACGAATTCAAAGAACCCTGTGAACATGACCACTGTCCACTGCCAACGTATCACGTGCATTCTTGTCCACTTGTCGTTCGTATCATGAACCGTCGTGACATTCGAACGCATTGCGACCGTTTGCACGTTAATCGGAGCTCCAACCAAGCCAAGATCCGCTCTCGAGACATTCGCGAGCGCGCGCGCGCGCGCGCGAGAGAGAGAGAGAGAGAGAGAGAGAGAGAGAGAGAGAGAGAGAGAGAGAGAGAGAGAAGACACAGGAGTACAGCTCAGGCCTCCGTGAGTCGTCACGTCCGCGAACTGAGAGCGAAGACAAAAGTTGATATTTTCAGGCTTTTGAACGTTACTACACTCACCTCACTACTGGTGGTTGCCCCCCGTTCCCTGCCGCGCCGCCGCCTCTGCCCCCGCCCCCCCCGGAGGCGCCTGCTGCTCCTCGTGCCGTGGACACCGTGGTGGCCTGCAAACTGCCCGTTGCTGTCGACGTCACCTGTGTCGCGTCATGACCGCGGGACGTCAGGCACACAAGTCATCCTCAGCGCTTGTCTATTCTACGCTTCCGGACCCTATAAACACTCTATGCCTCCACGAGGACACGGTGCAACATGGGACATAGAGTTGTAGGGGGGGGGGGTGTACTCATAGTCGTGCATGCCGTAGTCGTTAGACCATTGACCTCGCATCCCTACAAAGCCGGGACGGAGCACGCCGGGTTCTCACCGGACCAGGCTCTCACATCACCAAGCGCGAAGCGCCGTGAGATATTCGGCGAGTCGCATGAAGGGTGCGCTGCATCCTGCT